>SJYV01052427.1:10495-21910 GCA_006410875.1 Neotragus pygmaeus | reverse complement strand
GACACTAATAGATGGAGAAATATACCCTGTTCATGGATTGGAAGACTCAATATAGTGAAAATGAGTATACTACCCAAAGCAATCTACAGATTCAATGCAATCCCTATCAAGCTATCAGCGGTATTTTTCACAGAACTAGAACAAATAATTTCAAGATTTGTATGGAAATACAAAAAACCTCGAATAGCCAAAACAACCTTGAGAAAGAAGAATGGAACTGGAGGAATCAACTTGCCTGACTTCAGGCTCTACTACAAAGCCACAGTCATTAAGGCAGTGTGGTACTGGCACAAAGACAAATATAAATTTTAAGCCAACTCTGTTATTAACTAGATGGATGACCTTAGACATGTCATAAAGCCTTCTCTGTAAAATGATCAGCTTAAGTTAGATGACATCCAAGGTTTTTTTCTGCCTCAAGAGTCTTTAATAGTGGTTTCCAAAGTGTTCACACTGTGCAGATCTAGGATTTCATGAAGAAGTTAGTGGGTTGAGGGAAGGGATGTTCAAGGCAGAAATTTCCGTGAACCATGATATAGGCCTCCCATCCCCCACTTCAAACTGAACAGATAGGTTTTTTGTTTTCCATGCTGAATTTCAGTGTAAGATAAACATTTCCAAACACTTTAGTTTTTGCAGTCATCTATCTCTGATAAAAGGAAGGATTAGCTAATCAGGGGAAAGCAATGTGTTTATTTATTGGTTTAAACATCTTTATTTTAAAATGTGATATGCAGAAAATTGTGTAAGGTTATAGGTACTTTTTGCCTGTAAAACAATTGTTGACATTTGTACATGGAACAGATACCTACATAAATTCATCAAATCAGTTGCTGAAACCACACAATTTCCCTTACATCCTTTATCACTCTGATTTCCCTGAGTCTTCATAAGGTGCCGTATGACAGCTTATGGTAACTATGACCCTGATCTCTCTGTGGTACTCTTTTTCTTTCCCTACTTTCTCTCCCACCTGTGTATGCATCCTCAAAAATTAGATTAGTGCTGCCTGTTCCTGAGCTGTGTGTGAATAGAATAATACTGTAATGACTATTTTATGACTTGTTTTCCCCCGCATAAACATTTGTAAAGTTGTATACTCTTCTGTAGTATATTCAAATATATTTTGCATAGTGTCCCATTGCAAAAATATAAAACATTTTATGTATTCACTTTGCCAAAGGTGGGTATGTGAGTTCTTTCAGAAAGTTGGTTATTATGAGCAATATTATTATAAGCATATTTTTATTGAAGCATAGTTGACATATATCATTATATTTGTTTCAGGTATACAACATAATGGCTCAATATTTTTATACGTTTCAAAGTGATCACCACAGTAAGTCTAGTCAATGTCCACAACATTATTCAGTTAAAAATTTTTTTCTTGTGATGAGAACTTTTAAGGTTTATAGTATTTATCTTATTCTGTCTGACATTTTACTGAATATAATGCCCTCAAAATCTATCCATGTTGCCCCAGATTGTGATTTTATTCTTTTTTATGTCTGAATAACATTCTAATGTATATATGATGTTGATGTTGAGCATCTTTTTATGTACTTGGTAATTTTTGTGTCTTCTTTGGAAAAATGTCTATTCAGATCTTCTGCCCATTTTTAAATTGGATTTATTTTTTGCTATTAAGGTGTTTGAGTTCCGTGTATTTTGAATATTAACCCCTTATCAGATATACAATTTATAAATATTTTTTCCCATTCTGTAGGTTGCTTTTTGTGAATAGTTAACTTTCCTTTACAGAATCTTTTTAGTTTTATATAGTATCACTTGTTTATTTTTACTTTTGTTGCTTTTAGTATCAAATTAAAAAAAATATATCAACAACACCTATGTCAAGTAGTTTACAACCTCTGTTTTCTTCTAGGAGTTTTATGATTTTAGATTTTACACTCAAGTCCTTCATCTGTTTGAGTCAGTTTTTGTGTATGGTATGGGTTCAGTTCAGTTCAGTTCAGTTGCTGAAAGTCGTGTCCGACTCATTGCGACCCCATGAATTGCAGCACACCAGGCTTCCCTGTTCATCACCATCTCTCAGAGTTCACTCAGACTCACGTCCATTGAGTCCGTGATGCCATCCAGCCATCTCATCCTCGCTCGTCCCCTTCTCCTCCTGCCCCTAATCCCTCCCAGCATCAGAGTCTTTTCCATTGAGTCAACTCTTCGCATGAGGTGGCCAAAGTAGAGTTTCAGCTTGAGCATCATTCCTTCCAAAGAAATCCCGGGGCTGATCTCCTTCAGAATGGACTGGTTGGATCTCCTTGTAGTCCAAGGAACTCTCAAAAGTCTTCTCCAACACCACAGTTCAAAAGCATCAATTCTTTGACACTCAGCCTTCTTTATGGTCCAACTCTCACATCCATAGGTGACTACTGGAAAACCCATAGTTTAGTTTTGACTAGACCTTTGTTGGCAAAGTAATGTCTCTGCTTTTTAATATCTAGGTTTGTCATGACTTTTCTTCCAAGGAGCAAGCATCTTTTAATTTCATGGCTGCAGTCATCATCTACAGTGATTTTGGAGCCCAAGAAAATAAAGTCTATCACTCTTTCCATTGTTTCCCCATCTATTTGCCATGAGGTGATGGGACCGGTCAAAAAACTAAAATCATGGCATCCGGTCCCATCAGTCAGTCAGTTCAGTCACTTAGTCATGTTTGACTCTTTGCGACCCCATGGACTGCAGCACGCCAGGCTTCCCTGTCCGTCACCAACTCCCAGAGTTCATTCAAACTCATGTCCATCGCATCGGTGATGCCATCCATCTCATCCTCTGTCGTTCCCTTTTCCTCCCATCACTTCATGGCAAATAGATGGGGAAACAATGGAAACAGTGATAGACTTTATTTTCTTGGGCTCCATAATCACTGCAGATGGTGACTGTAACCATGAAATTAAAAGACACTTGCTCCTTGGAAGAAAAGCTATGATAAACCTAGACAGCATATTAAAAAGCAGACATTACTTTGCCAACAAAGGTCTAGTCAAAACTAAACTATGGACTTTCCAGTAGTCACATATGGATGTGAGAGTTGGACCATAAAGAAAGCTGAGCACTGCAGAACTGATGCTTTTGAACTGTGGTGTTGGAGAAGACTCTTGAGAGTCCCTTGGACTGCAAGGAGATTCAATCAGTCAATCCTAAAGGAAACCCTGAATAGTCCTGAATAGTCATTGGAAAGACTGATGCTGAGGCTGACGCTCCAATACTTTGGCCACATGATGGGAAGAAATGACTAATTGGAAAAGACCCTGATGCTGGGAAAGATTGAAGTCAGGAGGAGAAGGGGATGACAGAGGATGAGATGGTCAGATGGCATCACCAGCTCGATAGACATGAGTTTGAGCAGGCTCTGGAGTTGGTGATGGACAGGGAAACCTGGTGTGCTGCAGTCCTTGGGGTCAAAAAGAGTTGGACACAACTGAGTGACTGAACTCAATGGACCAGATGCCATGATATTCTTTTTTTGGATGTTGAGTTTTAAGCCAGTTTTATCACTCTCTTCTTTCACTTGCACCAAGAGGCTATTTCCTCTTCGCTTTCTGCCATAAGATGGTGTCATCTGCAATGAATATTAAGGGTTGATTTCCTATAGTATTGACTGGTTTGATCTTGCTGTCCAAGGAACTCTCAAAAGAGTCTTCTCCAGCACCACTATAGTGAGGTGACTGAGAGCTCAGACTAAGACCAGACGTGGTTTAAATCCTAGTTCTATCCTCACTGGATTAGTAAAACTTGAGATCACACTGGATAACAATATTAACATGGGAGTTGCTGACAAGTTGTTGGATAAGATTCCTTGCATGCTGCTGCTGCTGCTGCTAAATTGCTTTAGTTGTGTCTGACTCTGTGCAACCCCATAGACGGCAGCCCACCAGGCTCCCCCATCCCTGGGATTCTCCAGGCAAGAACGCTGGAGTGGGTTGCCATTTCCTTCTCCAATGCATGCATGCATGCTGTCGCTTCAGTCATGTCCGACTCTGTGTGACCCCATAGACAGCAGCCCACCAGGCTCCTCTGTCCACAGGGTTCTCCAGGCAAGAATATTGGAGTGGGTTGCCATTTCATGGCAATAATTTTTTGTAGCTGTTAGTGCTTAATATTAGTTGATCAATGCTACCACCTGGTGGACATCTGGAGCAAGATTTTTCCTTGGCCTGGAGATTGGAGAGGGACCTAATCGTGTGTGTGTGTGTGTGTGTGTGTGTGTCTGTGTGTGTGTCCCAANACAGGGAGGCCTGGCGTGCTGCAATTCATGGGGTCGCAAAGAGTCGGACACAACTGAGCGACTGAACTAACTAACTAAACTGGGAGACTGGAATTGAAACAAAGTCCTACTGTATGTTCACTAACCTACAATAAACCATAATGGGAAAGAATATGAAAAGAATATATATACACATATATAGAGATATATGTATAACTGAATCACTTGCTGTACACCAGAAATTAATACAGCATTGTAAATTAACTATTACTTCCATTAAGAAAACACACACACACACAAAACGAGAAGTGTGATAAGTTCACAGTGTAAGACGTCACAGGGCACCTCACACATTTTGCTACAAGCAGTAAGAAGAAACTTCTTGGCACCTTCACACTGCTTAGAAATCTCCTTAGCTAGATCGTCCTGTTTATTAGGCATAGTCCCTACTTTCCATGCTACTAACGTCAAGAGTGTTGCTAAATTTTCTGCCTCAATATAACAAGGATGCCCCATTCTCCAGTTTCAACAACATCTTTCTCATCTCCTTCTGAGCTCTCAACTACAGTTTTCTCATAGTCCAAATTTAAATTTCTCCATCATCATTTGCATCTTTCCTTTCCCCACCTATAAGAGGTCATACCTATAAGGACCACGGTCCTAGTGATCACAAATGAGGATACTCAAAGGGAGAGGAAATGCTGAAAGAGCAGAGATTTTGTGAAAAAGCTGCCACCTGATGCAACTCTTAAAAATGGGCATTTGACAGTGAAGAAACAACTAAAGGGCATGCCCGAAGAACAAAACGTAATCCTGAAATACAGCTCTAGGACGTAAATGTACCTTATAATGGCTGAAACAAAAGGACCGTGCTCACAACATGACCGCGAACAAAGAAGGTCTTGAATACCGTGCCAAGTATTTTATCCCAAAGGCAATAAGGGAAATGACATAATCATATTTGCATTTTAGAAGAAATTTTTTAACAGCAGTATGGATGTAAAAGAAACTGAGTCAGGAAGATTTATTAAGTGGCTATTGCAATAATCCAAGTAAGCAAGGCAACCAGAATCAAGAAACATGAAATATTTCAGAGCTACTCAAAATGTCAGCAGTAGTGGGTGCTCATAGCGGCGTATACATGTGCTGTGTTCATACTGAAGGGAGGGGGACCGGAAGTGCCACAGAACCCACAGAGTATGGAGTTTGCAACTACACATATTCTGTTCAAACCCAACTCCATCTGTTGTACTGCCGACTGGTTAAGCTCCTTAACTATTCTAAATCTCTCTTAGTGCTTCTGTAAAACAAACTGGGTTGTTGTGAGGATTAAATGAGAATATTTCTGTACAAAGCGCAAATCTAGTAAGTAGCATCTAGCATGATGATGATTTCCCCAAGTTGCAGACTTAGGCAACTTGTCTGTAATTCAGTTTCAAACTCTGCGTTTGATATAGTTGTAGGATATTAAATTGAGACTTAAGTCAGTTTTACACTTTAGTGAGTTTGTCTAGAGTTCTGTGTCAGAAGGAGAAACTTAGAAGTAAGCTGTCTATACAAGGTAAAGCCACTGGTGCATACACAATGGATGAAGCATAAGAAAAGGGGGGTACTGAATGGAATCTTGGGAAACAAGAACATTTCAGGGTCCTGCAAAGAGAAGTTTTGGGGAAAGGTTGTCTCTGGATTGCTGTGAGGATCAAACAGAAAAAAATACATAAAACACCTGGCATGTAGAGAACACTGTGCTCCCTCCCTTTCAAGAGATATGTCAATAAAGTCAATAGGCAGAAGTAATACTGTACAATCTGAGGCATAAATAGGATGTGAGAAGTTAGACATGGCCCTTTAAAGAAGGTTCCCTATAAAGGAGTATAAAGTAAAAGCTTTAAGAAATGGAGGAGAAGGGGAGAATATATAAAAAAGAATATATAAATGTATAACTGAATCACTTTGCTATACAGCAGAAATTAATGAAATATTGTAAAGGAACTACATTTCAATAAAACTTTTAAAAAGAAATGGAGTAGAAGGAATAATTGGCCTTTAATTCATCACTCTAAAGCAGGAGCTAGCAACTTTTTTACACTAAATTCAAGTCTAAACAAACAGTAAGAGGAAATACTGAACAGTGAAGCAAGGACTTAGCCCTTGAGCATTCTCAGCATCAGCCAGCTGTAACCAAAGTTCATGCTATCTTAGTTCACAGCATGCCACAGCTCCTTTCTGGGCTTCCACTGCAGTCTTACCCTTTTCTTGCAAACAATTCTTTTAAAAACTAAAATAAACAGATCCTTTTGCAACCAAAAACTTGTTAATACGAGTCTCCAAAGAGCAACAATAAATAAAATACAAAAAACAAAAAGGAATTTAAATTTCCTATTTCAAGAGGTACTTGGAATTTTAATACCAATCAGTACATGCGTCATGTTGTACTTGTTAACATCTACACCACTAGCTTCAATTCTCTATCCCTTAAGAAATACATGTGAGAACTGCCTGCCATATATGTCTAAAGAGGTGAGTTACAAAGCAATTTTAAACCTACCATGTCTATTCATCTCTGAGTGGCCTACCTTCCATGGCTTTCATTCAATAAACATTTATTGCGTACCTATTACAGATACAGGAATGAACAAGAGAAAAGATGCCTACCGTTGCAAAACCTGTATTCTAATAGGGGAAGTTGTTCATAAAACCAATATGGTAGGTGCTAATAACAGGGAGAAAGTAGGGCAAAGCAGCAGAGGAGCGAGCTATGGGAGGCTGCCATTTTATACAGAACTTAGGAAGGCGTCTGAACAGACACAGGAAGAGAGGAAAGAATATATGAGGGGTGGCCCAGCTGGAGAGAAGAGCAGCTCAGGAAAAAGCTCTGCAGGAGGAGCACTATTGGCCTTCCAAAATCACTTTACCTTTTCCCCTCCTGTAAACTCTTCCAAACAAAAACTGTCAGATTCAGCAAGACAATACTTCCTTATCATTTCTTCCTTTCCATATCCATCAGTGTTAGTCACTCAGTTGTATCCAACTCTTTGTGACCCCATGTACTGTAGCCTACCAGGTTCCTCTGTCCAAGGGATTTCCCAGGCAAGAATACTGGAGTGGATTGCCATCTCCTTCTCCAGGGGATCTTCCCAACCCAGGGATCAAACCTGGGTCTCTGGCAGATTCTTTACCATCTGTCCTAATTTCAGGTTTCATCACTTTGTGCTTTGACAATTACATCAATCAGCTTTGGCTTCTCCTCCCACCATCCCATCCTACATCCTACCATTTGTTCATGTAGAATAAATTAGCCACTGAATCCTTTTGAAAAGTGGTACCAAATTTTAAAGGTGAAACTAAGAAATTCTGCTGTATGGCAAACCCAATAGAGTATTGTAAAGTTAAATTTAAAAATAAATAAATAAATAAATTTAAAANAAAGCATTGTCTAAGTATCCCATGGCTATGAATGATTGTACAATACATATTTCATACCATGGTTAAAAGAATGAACATCCACAAGTCTGAATCGATGGATTAATTTGATTTGAGGGATGAATTAGTCTCTGCTGGGGAATGCATAACCACTTAGTAATGTGCTAGGGTAGTTAAAGCTGATTTTAAAAAGAAAATTAATAAATTTAAAAGTCTTAGTGATAAGGAAGTAGAAAAAATGTGACCAATCTGAGGGACACAATTGATTTGGGCAGTTTGTAATCCAATTTGTCATAAACCTGTAGCGTCTTTCTTTAAGTTCTGTTCCATAAGCCTGCTATAGAACAACTGCCATTCAAGTGAAATTAAATGCAAAAATATATTTATTGTGAAGGTAGGTGATTGTAGCATGCTGAAATCTGCTATTAACTTTCAGCATTTCTTATAACTGTCAAATATACATTGGCTCCAGTCTTAAAAACTGACTGGATAATTTCATGTCAAAACAAGTATTTCATGACAGCAGCTAAAGAAGATAAGAAATCTCAGTCTTTGGGGCATAAACTGATCATCTAGAGATCACAGAAATATGCAGTGTAGGAAGTAGGCTGCTGTCTCTGACCTTGGACACCTGAGTCTGTCCTCATTTGCTGATGACCAAACCATCTCTCGGAGAAGGCAATGGCACCCCACTCCAGTACTCTTGCCTGGAAAATCCCNGATTCTACACCAGGAAAAGGTAACAGTACAACTCAAATCCAATTGTGATAAACTTATTGGATGATGTCTTTAAATGAGTGACAATTATTCATTCTCATGAAGCAGGGAAACATTGAAGGCAGGTGGAGAAGGGGACAACAGAGGATGAGATGGTTGGATGGCATCACTGACTCAATGGACATGAGTTTGAGCAAGCTTTGTGAGTTGGTGATGGACAGGGAAGCCTGGTGTGCTGCAGTCTGTGAAGTTGCAAAGATTTCTCACTGTTTTACCATATATCCACATCAATCATTATTTAAAGGCTCCCCAAAGGAGAGCCCCAATAGTTGTAAGAGTCTTAGAATCAATAATAAACTCTATCCAGCCCTTATTTTTCTGTTATGTCTCTCACACTTAAATGTTTCCAGCAAAAAAGAAAGGCTCCAAACAGGCTTTCAAGTCCCCTTAAAAGGATGTTAGAAAGAAAAATCCACCACAACTACTAGCCTATATGCTGCAACTACTGAAGCCAGGGCCCAACTACTGAATTTCTGTGCTTGGCAACAGAAGACACCGCAATGAGAAGCCAGTGCACCACAAGAAATGAAGAGCGTAGCCCCAGATCGCTCACCACAACTAGAGAAAGACCACATGCAGCAAGACAGACCCAGCGCAACCAAAAATAAAATTTTTTAAAAAGAAAAATCAAGACATTATTGCTGCTTTAAGGAACGTAAGAGCGAGTCTTTAATAAAATCAAAAATACCATGAGTTCACATTTTTTCACTTATGCCTCTCTGTTTAAAGACCATCAAAACAGGGAAGTAACTAAAAAGTAAAATTGTCTCTGATGATACTATATATGCTCAGTTTATTGCCAAAAGAGCTTTGAGTCAGTTCAGTCGCTCAGTCGTATCCGACTCTTTGTGACCCCATGAACCACAGCAAGCCAAGCCTCCCTGTCCATCACAAACTCCCAGAGTCTACCCAAACCCATGTCCATTGAGTCAGTCATGCCATCCAACCATCTCATCCTCTGTCGTCCCCTTCTCCTNCAAAGAGGTGGGAAAAAGAAGCTGTGTGTGTGTATGTGTGTGTGTGTGTGTCCCAAAGAGGTGGGAAAAAGAAGCTGGGTTGGCACGGTGTCTCCCTCCCTCCCTTTCCTCCTCCCTGTTTTCCTCTTCCAAACCTGCCCTGAGCCAAGAGGAACCAGCTTCAGAGAAGGAGGGGTGAGAGAGAAGAAGGTCACTGCTGACGTCAGGGACATTCAGGTAGGAGGTAAATACACTGTGACCTACATGTATCCATCTTCCACATTCTGCCCCTACTCACCTGGGTGGCCTTTTCTGAGCAAAACCATGAGAATAGCCCTCATAGCCCAGTGGGACCCCCTCTGCCCCTAGGACCTCAGTCCCTGTGACCTATATCTTGGTATTTCAGCACTCAAGTGCTGCTTTACTTCCCAGGGAGGCCTAGGTATGGCGGGAACAGGCAGGAGAGAGGATCCCTAAAGGCTAGTCTGATATCCTCTGACTCACTCCCAAGACCCAGAAATTTCATCTCTTTCTTCAGATCAGAAGGTTGGACTTCCCTGGTGGCTCAGATGGTAAAGCATCTGCCTACAGTGTGGGAGACCCAGGTTCGATTCCTGGGTCAAGAAGATCTCCTGGAGAAGGAAATGGCACCCCACTCCAGTACTCTTGCCTGGAAAATCCTGTGGACGGAGGAGCCTGGGAGGCTACAGTCCATGTGGTCGCAAAGAGTCAGACATGACTGAGTGACTTCACTTCTTCAGATCAGATGTGGGTGTGAGTGGGGTGCTAGATGGGTAAGGAGTGTTGATTTCCCCTGTGCGGCCCCCAGGAACCCCCAGGGGAAGGTGAGTTATGCTGGCTTCAGTCACAGAGCTTTTCAGTGATTGGAGGGCCCCCTGAAGGGATAGGCGCTGTGTTGACCCACTCAGCCCAGACCTAGTGAACTAGTGTCTGAGTCTCTCAGAAACTGAGCTCAGGATTCTTTCCCTGTGTTTAACAAGCTCATCCAGCATTTCTGATGTCTGGTAATTGTGATACTCAAATTCAAGTTTGAGAACCACTTCTTAAAGTCTGCTCCAAATCAGAAAACCTGAATGAGCTTCCTCCATCCCTTGTAGGGCCAGGGCAGAGGGAGGAGGGCAGGCTGCAGATCTGAGAGCGCAGTGTGCAAACTAGGGGAGACAGATATTTTATTTGCAAAAATAAATACATGCTGGGCAGATGGAAAGAATGGAGACTGTAGACCCGGTGGAGCCCTCCTGAGGAAGAGACTTTCTCTTAGGCTACAGGCTGAGATGGGCAGGCACCAGGGAGGCCCCGGGACATAGCCCACCACCCAAGGGCGGCAGCAGGGCAATCAGGGGGGTCTCACACTCCCCCAGGAGCACGTCCCTGCGGAATCCTGCGCCCCTGTCCAGCACCTTGGCCCTCAGAGTGTGGGCAGCCAGGTCCGGCGGGCCGAGCCCATCGAAGAAAAAGTCCTCATTGAAGATGGGGTTGGTGCTGCATTTGACCACTCGGCTCCGCTGGCCCCGCGGCCAGGCGCGCGGCCGCAGCCTCAGCACCACGCAGCAGCCGCCGCCGCCGCTCCCGGGGCCAGCCCGCGACCGCGGCAGGCCCTCGGCGCTCACCAGGCGCAGCCGCAGCCGCCCGGGCCCGGCCGGGTACTCCGCGGAGAGCCGCAGCTGCCCTCCCCGGGGCTCGAGGTGCAGCACGCTCTCCTGGGTCGGTCGCAGTTGGCAGCACAAGAAGTCGAGGTGGAAGAGGGGCGGCGTGGGCGGTCCTCCGCGGCGCGGGGCGTGCGGGCTGGTGCCCGCCGAGCTCGCCTGCACCCGGGACAGCGAGCGCGCCCGGGGCGGCCGGGGCCGGTCGGGGCCTGGCCGCGGCGAACCGAAGGGCGACGAATCCGGCGACGAGGCCGTGTCGCTGTCGGGGGCCTGGCAGAGGCGGAGGTCCGGGGCGGAGACGTGCAGCCGGGAGGGCGCGGGGGCCAGCCCGCCGGCGGGGGTGGGCGGTGGCCAGTGGAACAGGGAC
>SJYV01052422.1:0-15035 GCA_006410875.1 Neotragus pygmaeus | reverse complement strand
TTTTTTTTTTTTTTTTTAATAAATGATGTTATGTCATTTTGCAAATAGGAGACATTATTGTTAATATTTGACTGGCTTCCATACTATAGGGGTTACAGGCCACACTCTAGAAATTTTCTCCTTGGAGGCCAAGTCTCTACATGCTTCACTTTGCAGACGCTCAGCAAAGAGGGCTGCCCAGGGAGGACCTCAGTGACCAGCTGGAGGCCCCAGTCTGCAAGTCCTTCCCCTCTGCTCCTCCCTTGCTCCTCCCCAGCCTGCCAGGTGACTGAGCTGGTTCCCCAACAGGTCACTCTGAGCTTCCTACTCTCTCATCTGGGCTGCTTTGCTCATGTGAGATGGGTCTCCTTCTCCTCCTCATGTGCTGGGGGGCCCCCCTCCAAGCATCTTTCTCATGCACCTTTCTCTCCCTCGCTTCTCCTGTCCTTCCTGTTCACCTTGCATTACTTTGAAAACAAGCTTCTGGCCCTTCCCCCTCTCTGCCCCACTTCACTCTTTCCTGCCCTTTTCCCACTTCACTCTTTCCTGCTCCCCTAGTTGTCCTAATTTTCCATCTTCCAACTTGCTCCCTGCTTCTTCCCTATAGAGACAGTTCCCTAGACAGACACACAATGCCCGCCATGACAGGACTCCCCTGTGGTCTGTCCTGCCACGTGGTTCCCAGACTTGGGCTCTAGAATCCCTGGTGTTGGGAGCAGCACCAGAGAAGGGAGGGTGCTCAGGGTTCTGGATGGGAGCTGAGAAGGCTGAGCCTCTGAGGAGTGTGTAGCCATACTCACCTTGCCCTCATCATCTTCAACCAAAATTTTGCCAGGCTTGGTTTCTTTGATGATGCCGCCGATGGCCACCGTGGTCTTGTCAGCAGGGGTGGGGTTTAGCCACACATGGTCACCCTGGAGGGCAGAGAGGTCAGATCCACGTTCCACCTTCCCCTTCCTGCTCAAGACTTACCTCCCTGGGGGCTGTCCCTTCTAACAAAGAGATGCCAAGTGACTGGGATGTGCTCTCTCTTCCCTGTCCTCCCTGCTTCCTCTTCTCCTCCTCTTCCTGTTTTTTCTTCTTCTCTCTCTCGTACCCACCCCTCCCCAGTCCTTTCTTGTTCTTGTCAAGATGTTAATGGGTGATGGCAGGGGAAGCTCCACTGGCCTGGTTTTTGCAGGAAAGTGTCCCCTGTGAGGTACAAAAAGAGAGTCTCTGCCCTTTGACTAGCCCTATAGTACCTAAACCCAGTGTCTGCTGCTACTACTAAGTCTCTTCAGTCGTGTCCGACTCTGTGCGACCCCATAGATGGCAGCCCACCAGGCTCCCCCGTCCCTGGGATTCTCCAGCCAAGAACACTGGAGTGGGTTGCCATTTCCTTCTCCAATGCATGAAAGTGAAGTTGCTCAGTCGTCTCCGACTCTTAGGCTCCTCCACCCATGGGATTCTCCAGGCAAGAGTACTGGAGTGAGGTGCCATTGCCTTCTCCAAACCCAGTGTCTAGGGGAAAGCAAAGACTAAAATGTCACTAGGTTTCTTCCTGGCCTGCAACACAGCATTAATGCACGTAAACCTCTTTCTGATCCAAGAAAGCTCACCCTACTGAAAGAGGAGTAACCCCAAAGGAAAAAGCACAGGTCTACACACAAAGATACTGAAATATGAAATGAGAAAAGTGAGTAACACTCACCAGGGGAAAACAAAACACCACAGAACAGTGGAAGGTTGTAACCAAATATTTCACCATGATTTCCAAAAGTTTACTGAGCTCAGATATTAGACAAGGAGACCGCTGAAAAGCATGAGACATGAATTAGCAGAGCTCAAAGAGAAATGAAGGAAAACAAGTAAGTATGGGCCAGAAGTGAAAGCAATCTGGAAACAACAACAGGGAAATAAGCACTGCTAACATCAGGGTAAAGAGCATAGGTGACAGGAGGAGAAAGGTGAGCAAAGCTACAGAAATTCAAGCAATTAGGATGAGGCAGAAAAGCACAGATATGGAAGGCAGGTGAAAATACAAATAACTGAAGTGCACAAAGAAGGAAAACAGGGCGGGGAAAACAGAAAAACCACTTAAAGATATAATTCAAGACAACTTTCCAGAAATTAATGAAGGTTTGGATCTATGGGTTGAAGATACACCATCCTTTCTTTGAAATGATGACAAAGAAAAATCAACTCTAGGATAGATACTGATCCTACAGTTATTTTTTGAGGGGTAGGCAGATAAAAAGACAAGTACCCTTATAAGGAGATAATTCAGGACAAATTCAAATCATGTATGAGGGCTGAACAACTCCTACAAAGACCTCAGGAAAAGAGCAATACAGCTATCAGAATGGCCATTATAAAAAGAACAGAAAATAACAAATGCTTGTGAGGATGCAGAGAAACTGGAGCCTTTGTGTACTGTTGGTGGTAATGCAAAATTGTGACACCACTGGGAAAAACAGCATGAATACACTAAAAATAGAATAATGATACAGCAATTCCACTTCTGGGTAAATTTCCAAAGAAATTCAAAGCAAGATCTTAAAGACATACCTGCATGTCTGTGTAAATTGCAGCATTATTCATAATAGCCAAGAGGTAAAAGCAACCCAAATGTCCACTGGCAGATGAACAAATAAAAATATAAAATACACAGTCATCCTTCAGAATCCTCAGGGGACTGATTGCAGAAGCCCCTGCAGATACTGAATCCACCAAATACCTTATATGAGATGATATAGCACAGCAAATACTACACACTATGGAATATTAGTTTAGTTCAGTCGCTCAGTCATGTCCAACTCTTTGCGACCCCATGAACCACAGCACGCCAGGCCTCCCTGTCCATCACCAACTGCCGGAGTCTACCCAAACCCATGTCCATTGAGTCGGTGATGCCATCCAACCATCTCATCCTCTGTCATCCCCTTCTCCTCCTGCCCTCAATATTTCCCAGCATCAGGGCCTTTTCAAATGAGTCAGCTCTTCGCTTTGAGATTGCATGCAGCCTTAAAAAAGGAGGAAATTCTGTCATATGCTACAATGTGGATGGACCTCAAAGACATTATACCAAGCAAGAGAAGCCAGTCACAGAAGGACAAATCTGTATGATTCCATTCAGAGAAAGTGTCTAAAGCAGTTAAAATCACAGAAACAGAGAGTAGAAAGGCAGTTGCATGGGCTAGAGGAAAACAGATGGAAAGTCATGTTTAATTAGTGAAGAATTTCAAGTGCACAAGGTGAAAATGTTCTCACATCTGTCACACAACACTGTGAATATATATAACAATATTGAACTGTATACTTAAAAACGGTTCAGATGGAAAATTGAATGTGATATTTTTTACCACAATTACAAAAATAGAAAAAAGAAACCAATAATTTTTTTACCCAGCCCAATTGTCATTGCTGTATAAAGATAATAAACATTTTTAAGATGAATATTTTCTCATAAGTCTTCTAGAAAAATTAATTAGGGGACAAATTTCAGTCAACAGTACCAAGAATGAATATAAGTCCACACCAACATACACAGTCATGAAGTTTCAAAATATTTTGGACAGGGAAAAGATCACAAAAACTTTCAGAGAGAAAAATTAAGTTTCATACAAAGGCTCAAGAATGAGAAGGGTTTCCAACTTCTCCATAGCAATGCTGGAAATCAGAAGGAGTACATGTTTTCACAATTTTCAGGGAAAATTATATCCAGTATGGAATCCTAAGTCCAGCTGATATTCAAATGTGAATAAACATAGCTTTAGACGTGCAAGTTGCTAAAAATGTTTAGTTCATGTGCACCCTATCTCAGGATGCTATTACAGGTTGTGCTTTATCAAAACAAGGGAGTAAACCAAGAAAGATAAAAACCTTGGGTCCAAGAAAAGGGATTCAGGTAAAGGAGAGGTGAAAGAAATGTCTAGGGTGGTTGTGAAGGAGACCGCATGATCCTGAGATGTGTGCCTCAGAAGTAGAAGATGAGAGTTTAGATATGGCATTGGAAGCTCTGGGAGAAACCTTCTCCTGAGGATGATATTGACTGAACTCCCAGATGAATCATTTTACAAGGATGTTGACATACCTGGGAGAAAGCTGGGTGAGGGTAAAGTGAGGTGGTGGTTATGTTGTGATAAGTACAGAGAAAACAAAGCAGATAAGGAACAAGATAATTACAGTCTAGCACTTTGAGTACACCTCAGGGCTCAACTGAGAGGATCATTTGCTTTTTTTTTTTTAATTAAAAACATTTTGTTTTATATTGGACTTTAGTTGATTAAGAAGAAGGCAATGGCACCCCACTCCAGTACTCTTGCCTGGAAAATTCCATGGATGGAGGAGCCTGGAATGCTGCAGTCCATGGGGTTGCTAAGAGTCGGACACGACTGAGTGAATTCACTTTCACTTTGCACTTTCATGCATTGGAGAAGGCAATGGCAACCCACTCCAGTGTTCCTGCCTGGAGAATCCCAGGGACGGGGGAGCCTGGTGGGCTGCCATCTATGGGGTTGCACAGAGTCGAACACGACTGAAGCGACTTAGCAGCATAGTTGATTAACAATGTTGTGTGAGTCTCGGGTGTATCACAAAGTGATTCAGTTATACCTATACATGTATTTATTCTTTTTCAAATTCTTTCCCCATTCAGATTGTTACATAATATTGAGCAGAATTTCCTGTACTATACACCAGGTCCTTGCTAGTTATCCACTTTAAATATATCAGAGTGTACATGCCAATCCCAAACTTCCTAATTATCCCTCTTCCACCCTTCCCCAGAGAATCATAAGTTGGGTTTGAGAGGAGCATTTCCTTGGATAAAATAAGTAAACCCTTTAATCAAGGATTTAACAATCTGGGGAGAAAGGAGAGACACTGTTAGTGCTGTGGGCAAGGATAGGAGTGAGGAGCTAAGGCCTTTCTCACCCAGTGGGAAATCAGTAATAGATGATGCCTGGAATAAAAAACTCAAATGGCCCTGTACACATGGAAAGAAGTATCAAAGAATTAAATAGAAGGTCAATGGTGGTCACCTCTCTGAGAGAGGAAGTAGGAGACTGATTCTTTAAACTGTGTGTCTATAACAACTGTATAAAACCGAAATCTAAATGAAAAAGAACAGCGAAAACAGTTGCTACAGGATATAGAAGACCAGCCTGAACAACATACTGGTCTCAGCGAGCTAACTGAATCACAGCAGGAGCCTCAGAGACCTGGAGAAGTTTTCTTACAAGGATGAAATTCCAGTGTGAGAACCCCACTGTGCTGCTGCAAGAGCTGCTGAAGTCACCAAGGTGAGAAAATTAGCAAAGACAGACAACGGGCATCTCATACAAGCTTGATACTAACCAGAGATGAAAAAGAGAGAGAGAGACCATTTCCAATTCATACTGAATTTTAAGACGTCAGCCCAACATAAGCCAGAATAAATAAAAGAGCTGTAATGGGACTTTCATTCACTCCGTTTGGCCAAAGCTCTACTAGGAAATAAATGAGAAACCAAGCAGCAAAAAGTAGAGCTTCTTTATGAACTCTACTGGAAGAAAAAGATGACTGCAGAAGCAGCCGAATCAGGGAAAGAATGAGCAAGAAGAGGTAAAGGAAAAGCTATCAGCTGCAAAAAAAAAAAAGAAAGAAAGAAAGAAAGCAAATTCCATATGGAGATTCAAGAAATAAAGGATGGGGACTTCCCGGGTGGTACAGTGATAAGAATCTGCCTGCCCCTGCAGCAGGGTTCAGTCCTTGGCCCAGGGAGGTTCCACGTGCCTCAGGGCAATGAAGCTCCTGCACCGCAACTATTGAGCCCACACTCCAGAGTCTGCGGGCTGCAATCCCTGGAGCCCCCGCCGAGAGAAGCCACCACAGTNATCTGCCTGCCCCTGCAGCAGGGTTCAGTCCTTGGCCCAGGGAGGTTCCACGTGCCTCAGGGTAACGAAGCTCCTGCACCGCAACTGTTGAGCCCACACTCCAGAGTCTGCGGGCTGCAATCCCTGGAGCCCCCGCCGAGAGAAGCCGCCAGAGTGGGAGCTCAAGCCCCACAGAGAAGAAGCCTCTGCTCACCACAACTGGAGGGGAAAAAAGCCCGCACAAAGCCTCGGAGACCCAGCGCAGCCAAAAATAAGTGATAAATAAATGAATGATTAAAACAGAAGGAGAAATAGAGCATGAGGGACTTCCCGTGGCCCAGTAGTTAAGGCTCCATGCCCCCAAAGCAGAGGCCCGGGTTCCACCTCTGATCAAGGAACTAGATCCCACACACTGCAACCAAGAGTTTGCATGACACAAGTAAATATCCCACATGACGCAGCGGAGATCTCGTGTGCCTCAGCCAAGACCCAGTGCAGCCAAATAAATAACATTTTTAAAAAAGAAATCTAGGTCTTCACTGCTCTTTGTGATAAGAAATACCTGACAATTGACTTCTGCCCATGATGCAGAAGAGCTCCTGCCCTAGCCTGGGACAGAAATCGCTTCGAGGAATCTCACAGATGCAGAGAGGCCACTTCCGAGGACCTGATCCTCAGTCTTCCAGGTGGGGGAGCTGGCTGTTCCAGCCATTGGCTGAAATGCGCACTGTGGCTTTTCCCGTGTGCCCACCCGCCAGTCTTTCCTTCCCACAGGAAAAAAGATGGGCCTAGAAGTAGCTCTGGGCTGCCTTTACTTAGATAAATGGAGGAGTTAGCAAGTGAAAAATACTGTTGTCAAGATGTTTTTTTCCAGGTTCTTTTATTTTTCATTTTATTTTTAAAAAATTGTACTGAAATACATTTGATTTACAATGGTGTATTAATTTCAGGTGTGTAGCAAAGTGATTCAGTTATATATATATATATATATTTTTTTTTTTTTTTTCATAAAAATGGAATCTTTCTATGTATGCTCATCTCATGCTTTTGTACTTACAAATATAGCTTGGACATATTCTGCATCAATACATATTGATCTACTTTATTATTTTCAGTGATGACGTGATACTCTATTATACAGCTGCTTCATCATTTTTTAAACNTTTTTTTTTTTTTCATGTACGGATGTGAGAAGTGGACCAAAAAGAAGGTAGAGTGCCAAAGAACTGTTGCTTGCAAACTGTGGTGCTGGAGAAGACTCTTGAGAGTCCCTTGGGCTGCAAGGAGATCAAACTAGTTGGTCTTAAAGGGAATCAACCCTAAATACTCATTGGAAGGGCAGATACTGAAGCTGAAGCTTCAATACTTTGGCCACCTGATGCAAACAGCTGACTCACTGGAAAAGACCCTGATGCTGGGAAAGACTGAAGGCAGAAGAAGAGGATGACAGAAGATGAGATGGTTGGATGGCATCACTGATTCAATGAACATGAACTTCGGCAAACTCTAGAAGATGGTAAGGGGCAGTGAAGCCTTGCATGCTGCAGTCCATGGGGTCACAAAGAGTTGGACCAACTTGGTGACTGAACAATTCTTTTTTTTACATTCTCTTCCATGATAGGTTATTACAAGATATTTAGTATCTTTTCTTACTGTGCTATACAGTACATCCTTGTGGAACACCTATTTTAAATATAGTATGTGTTTTGTCAAGACATTTCAAGCCCTGAGTATAAGTGAGGGATTACTCTGTGCATGTGGCCATCCTGCCAAGGCCAAGTTTAGCCAAACTCATTTTCTTTAGGTAATACAATATGGTGGTTCAGCTGGCAAAGCATCTGCCTGTAATGTGGGAGACTTGGGTTCAATCCTTGGGTTGGGAAGATCCCCTGGAGAAGGAAACAGCTACCCACTCCAGTATGCTGGCCTGGAGACTTCCATGGACTGTATAGTCCTTGGGGTCGCAAAGAGTCAAACATGACTGAGTGACTTTGACTTTTCCCTCAAACTCCCTGTGTCTGGTATTTTCCTTCCAAGGTCACATTGCCTTACTTCTTCTTTCCTTGGGAGTGGTTTAAGTCAGCCTTTGGCAACTCCCACGAACAACCCCTTGATGGAAGAGATGCAATTCTTACCAGTCTCAACCCTGACATCCTGAGGCAGCTGCTCCCGACAGCCTGTGTGCAGAGAGAAAGCAGAATGTTAGTCTTCATGATGGAGAAGGCAACGGCAACCCACTCCAGTGCTCTTGCCTGGAAAATTCCATGGGCGGAGGAGCCTGGTAGACTGCAGTCCATGGGGTCGCTAAGAGTCGGACACGACTGAGTGACTTCACCTTGACTTTTCACTTTCATGCATTGGAGAAGGAAATGGCAACCCACTCCAGTGTTCTTGCCTGGAGAATCCCAGGGACGGGGGAGCCCGGTGGGCTGCCGTCTATGGGGTCGCACAGAGTCGGACACGACTGAAGCGACTTAGCAGCAGCAGCAGCAGTCTTCATGATCATGAGTTGGAGCCCTGGCGGGTAGGGGCCACAGTGCTTATCAGCATAGCCCTGAGTGCCTGGCACGGGCCCAAGACAGGACTCTTGAAAGAGTGGATGGATGTGTCATAGTCCCATGGCAAGTGTTAGAGGAGTCCTATCTCACCTCTGAAGTGAAGTGAAAGTCCCTCAGTCATGTCCGACTCTTTGCAACCCCATGGACTATACAGTCCACAGAATTCTCCAGGCCAGAATACTGCAGCGGGTAGCCTTTCCCTTCTCCAGGGGATCTTCCCAACCTAGGGATCGAACCTAGGTCTCCCGCATTGCAGGCGGATTCTTTACCAACTGAGCCACCAGGGAAGCCGTATCTATTTCATCTTTACTGAACTTCTATTTTGCACTCGGCACTCAGCCCAACATAGGGAGCGGGGTGGTTCTGAACATACTCAGAACAGCGTCTCTGCCACCCAGAAACTCAGACTGTGTCTGGCCAGACATCTGCGAACATCAGTCATTACCATAAGCCACACGGAGTGCTGAGGGAACCAGCCAGCAGAACTTGAGATGCAACATACTTGATCTAAACCTCAGCCACCCACAAAACACTGAACCCCCATTTCATTCATGGGATTCAACAAAGGAAAGGTGACCCATTATCAGTAAATAGCTGGAAATTCAGTCTGGACCTGCCTCCTTCCAAACCTGTCTGGCTGCTTCCGGTACCCAGGGAGCATCAGGCAGGCCTGAGTAACTGCCCCCTAGTCGGGGAGGGAAGGCCGGGCCCTGATCTCAGGAGGAGCCCCGCCCTCTCTGCATTGAGCATCCTGACACAGAGGCTGGCTGTTTTGTTCGTCACATACTCCCTGCTTATAAACACAGACCTGCCCCTGGGAGGAACTCAGGAAATACCTGTTCAGTGAAACAGAGAAGGAAGCCCTTGGAGAGGGTGTCCTTTGACGTTGGCTTTGTCAGATGAGCAAGAATTCACAGTGGAAAGAAAGGGGCACTCTCTAGGGATGCTGTAACTTTAGCAAAGGCAGAGGGAAAAGTACAGAGGATGCGAGGTCAGCATGTTTGGGTTGAGCAGACTGTGGGGAGGTGAGAGAAGTGTCTCATTGTAGGCAGCGGGTAAATGTGATAGAGAGTCTTTGCCTCTTTGTTCTGCTGAACAAAGAATTTTCTCATTCCATTTTTAACTTAGTGCATGGGCATTAATATGTTTATGGCAATCTATACCTCCTAGCATTTGTTGAGCACCTAAAAAGTAAAAGGCAATAATCAGACTGAGGTTCCCTGAAAGAGGCTACAGCTCTTTCAAAGAGAGGCTGGTCCATCTTACCACCTCACATACCCCAGTGAGGTGGCAGGTGGGGAAGAGGCAAGGGGCATTTTCTACCTCTGACTCCCCACTGTGGCCCAGGCTCCTCACTTCTCCCCCCAGCTGGGAATTTGAGGCCTACCTGTGTTCTTCAGCGCTCCCACCCATGGCACTGGCTTCCATGGACATCATCCCTCTCCAGCCTCCAGGATCTGCCCCACAGGCGTTCCCCACCACTTCTGCCATCCCTGGGGGTTGAACCTGCCATGTGTCCCTCCCAGACTCCACTGCCTCCACTTCCCACAACTTCCCCGGGTCTTCCCACAACTTCCCCGGGTCTTCCCACGTCCCAGAACTTCTCCACTCCAAAAGCCATGTCCTCCGAGGAGTTCCCTGGCAGTCTACTGGTTAGGATTCCATGCTAGCACTGCAGAGGCCACACCCTCCAACTGCCACTCTCCCACCACACCCTAGACCAGCACCGGGCCCTCTGCCCATGGCAACTGTTCCCTCATTTTGTCACAACTCCTCAGCTTTTGCTTTTCTCCCTAGTCTATCAACTATCCTAGCTTCATTTCTATCTCAACCAGCCTGGAAACTGAACTTAAATCTTTTTTGGAACAAAGTAGTTTGGTAAGTACCCCTAAATGGAATGCAAGCAGGACAATGAGCTGCACACTCTGTGGACCCCTCTGTCCACCTTCACTCCTGTTCTGTGAATGTTGTTGAGTCCTGCTCTCACCTTGCAAAGTCCGAGCACTGAGCTGAGCATTCCAAGGATGGGTCATACCATCTTGACAACAGGGGCCAGGGAAATTTCATGACCTGTACCTCCCCTAAGACTTTAGAAATGCTTGGGGATCCTTGAGTGGGCTCTAGTCAGCTCTTTCTGCAAAAAAAAAAAAAAAATCCTTCCAATTTCAAGGTTCCCTCCCAGTAATCATTCTGCAGAACTCCTTGATCTGCATCACTGAAAAAAGAGAGAAATCACCCTCAGCTTCCAGCTCTGTTCAATCCCTGCCTTTTCCTATACCTGTGGGCACGTAAGGGATGCCCAGGGGAGGGGCCGCTGTCAGCTCCATGCTAACCCTTCCAGCCCTGCCCTGTCTGGCCTCCTCCATCAGGGCTTTTGCTTTATTGATTATTGTGGTGATGAAAATATGCCCACAAAGTATTCTTTGACTCTACTCCCTTCCAAAGATGGACTCATTCGTTCTCCCTACCATGGGTGTGGACTTAGGGAGTTCCTTATAACAAATAGAATAAGACGGGGGTGATAGAGTATAGCTTCCAAGACTTGGGGCTTCCTCCTTGTTCTAAGATTGCTGGGCCTGAGGAACCTTGCTGCCATGTCGTGAGGACACTCAAGCAGCCCCACGAGTGGGGTTAACAGCCAGTGATCGTGGAAGCAGGGCTTTCAGCCCTGATCAAGGCTTCAGACGACCAGAGCTCCAGCCAGTGTCCTGACTGTAACCTTGTTGAGTGCTGAATTGTGTCCACTCCCCCTCTCAAGTTCCTAAGTTGAAGGCCTAACCGCAGCACCTCACAATGGGACTGTATTTGAAGATAAGGCCTTTAAAGAGGTGCTCAAATTAAACTGAAGTTGTTAGGGTGGGGCGAAATACAATGTGACTGATATCCTTGTAAGAAGGAAAAGAGATACCAGAACTGTGTGTGCAAGGGGATGATCATATGAGGACAGAGTAGCAAGAGGGTAACTGTCTGCAACCAAGGAGAGGGGCATCGGGAGAAACCAACGCTGCCAGCATCTTTGGTCTGGGACTTCTAGTTCCAGAATTGTGAGGACAGAAATATCTGTTGCTTAAGCTGCCTAGTCGGTGGCATTTTGTTATGGCGACCCTAGAAAATGAATACAAATCTCATGAGGGGCTGCCCTGGAGGCCCAACAGCTATGGCTCTGAACTGTCAGTGCAGTCAGCCTGGGTTTATCCCTGGTCAGAGAGCTGGATCCCACATGTGGCAACTCAAAAAATCAGATCTTTCATGCTGCAAATAAGACCCAGTGCAGCCAACAGCAAAACCAAACAAACAAACAAAAAACCTCATGAGGGTTCCTGGCTCAGAACTACACATCTAAGCCACTCTTGGGTTTCAGAAATTGGTGGGAAAATAAATATTTGTCATTTTAAGCTGCAAAATCTTGGAGTAATTTGTTATGCAGCAGTAGACAACTAATACCCCTCTCTCTCACATTTTCATTCATTCTTTCTCTTCTGACTTTTCCTTCCTACATAAAGATGCACGTTTTGTCTATCTTCTTTTTAGGGACAAAGGTGGAGTTTGTTTTTATTATAAAAGAAAAAAAACTCAGGGATCTTAACCAAGGAAGGGAATGTTTTGTACTCAGAGAATAGATACCAGAATACAAAATTACAAGTGTTTGGACTCTAGACCTGTTCCCATCTCCTCCAAGAGTAGAGATGGGAAGGAGACAGCTGAAGCAAACAAGCAATTCTGTGAAGCAAACAAGCAATTCTGTAAAGCAGAACTTAGAAATGTTGATGTATGGCAAAACCAATACAGTATTGTAAAGTAAAATAAAGTAAAATAATAATAATAATAATAAAGTGACAAAAGCTTTTAAAAAAAGAAATCCTATAAATATGATTAAAATCTAAACTTCTGTTTGCTTTAAAATTTTTTAATGTATCAAAAAGCCTGTTTTAGTGATGTGATAATTCCACCAGAATATAACTCCAATACCCCCTTGTCGGTAACATTTTCAAGTTGAAGTTTGGATTATCTTAAAATGAATTTTCTTGGCCTCCTGACCCCTCCAGATATTGCCATCCTCTTGTTTCTACTCCACAGCTGAACTGCCTGAAACAGTGCCCTGTCTCCAGCCTCTTGCCCTCCACACCTTTCCAAGCCTTGGGCTGCATGTGGATACCCACCGACACTGCACCGATCCCCCCAGGGACAACACTGCCCACGTTAGTGCCAGGACGCTTTCAGCTGTGCCCTGCTCCCTGAGCTCATCCCTGTGACTTCTTCAGGACCGCACTTCCCTGTCTTTCCTTATATTCTGGGGTTGCCCTCAATCTCCTCCCAGGGCTCTGTCCCCTCACCTTGATCTCTTGGTGTCTGAAGGAGATGCTGGTGCTTTCAGTCTGCCTGATATGCTTTCCTCTATTTTCTTTCGGGGAAATTCTCCTCCCTTTGCCCAAAATGTTTCTAATAGGGACCATGAATCATGGTGCCTCAGAGAAGGGGTATGATGCAAGGAAGGGCCAATCACAGGCTTCCCCTAGAATGTTCTGAATTGGAACTGGGGATTGATTTTCCTCTCTAGTCCCAAAGTTTTGAAATATGATTCCAGAACTGTGGGGCTATGGTCCTTGTGTCCCAAAAATAGCTGATAGGAGAGAATAAAGTTGGCAGGCCAAGAGGGAATGAGACAAAGACAGAAATTTTGTCTTTGCGTGTTTGCAGTTTGTTGTTTGAGCGAAGCCATCTGGACTCTGTCATTGAAATCAAAGAATTCTATCAAACTGGTGGTCCTTATTCTGTCCTCTTTCAATCTGCCCACTCCCCTCGTGCATGCCTACCGTTTCCCAGGGCCACTGACAGGATCAAAGCACTTGAATGTATTCAGTGTCTCTAACCCTCATCTCTATCTGGAACTTTAGATCCACCAAGACTCTAATCCCTGGATATCTCCAGCTATAGGCCGTGGGCACAACAAACTCAACATGAATACACATCTCCTCTGTCTTCTATCTGCTCTTTCCCTTCATTTTTCCTCTCAGTGAATGAAACTATCAATTGTTGAAGAAAACATTTGAGTCATCCTATAATCCTTACATCCAAATGATTGTTAAGATCCAAAGATTTCATCTTTTAAAAGCGTGAGGCTTCCAACTGTATGTTGTCTAAAAGAAACTCACTATAAATATAAAGACCCAGATAGACTGAAGATAAATAGAGGAAAATATACCATGTTAAAATGAATCAAAAGTTGGAGTAGCTATACTGAATTAAAACACTGTGGACTTCAGGGCAAAAACAATTATGAGGAATATAAACAGGAATAACAGTGGCCAAGTCCCAAAGAAGATATAACATTACGTAACATGTATGTGCCTAATAACAGGGAATCATAATACATGTGGCAAAAACTGGTAAACCTACAAGGAGAAAAAGGTAAATCCAATATTATAGTTGGAGACTTCAACATGCTTTTATCAGTTATTAATGTATTTGGCAGGCATAAAATCAGCAAGGACATAGTTGAAATGAATGAGATTATTAGTCAACTGGATCTAATTGACATTTATAGAATACTTCATCTAATGAAAACAGAATATACCTTCTTCTCAAGTTCACATGGAACATTCACCAAAATAGAACACCTTCTGGATCATAAAAACTCCTGAGCAAATTTTTAAAATAAAAGCCATACAATGTCTGCTCTCAGACCACAAAGAAATTAAACTATAAATCAAAATAGCTGGAAAATCCCCCAATATTTTGAGATTAAGAAACATAAATAATACAAGTCAAAGTCTCAAGAAAAATTCTTAAAGTGTTTTCAATTAAATGAAAATGAAGACACAACTTATTAAAAGTTGTGGAATGCAGTGAGAACTTGCTTAGAAGGAAACTTATAATGCTGAAAGACTATATTTAAAAAGATGAGCATCCAAACCAAGATGGCAGAGTAAACTCACCTCCCCCTACAAACACACCAAAAATACATCTATGTGTGGAAGAATTCTCACAGAAAACTAACTGGAGACTAACAGAAAGACGCCTGCATGACCAAGACTCTAAGAAAGATCTACACAGAATTGGGTAGGAAGGTAAGAGAGGCAATCAGGCTGGAATCTGTGCCCCTAGGAGGGCATTCAGAGGAAAAGGGGCTGCACAGGCAGAGGCCCTCCCTGGAAAGGAGGCAGTGTGGCCTCTCATCGGGCTCCCCAGCCCTGGGTGTGACACAGGGAAGACGCGCCCCCTTGGCCTGTTGGCGGCTCAGTGGGACTAAAAGGAGGGCTGTGGGAAGCCTAGACCCTGCTTGTGAAGAGCACACGAACACTCGCCTGCTCCCAAAGCGGACAGGAGAGGGCAGACTGAGACCACACAGGCAGCTGACGCGTTTCCCAGGACCACTGCAGAGCACGCCCTGGCCTGAGCAGAGAGAATGCTCCAGCCCTGCTCCCCTCACGTCACAGCTCCGCACAGGAGGGAGGGCTGCCGTAACCGAGGGAAAGGCTTGGCTGTGAGACTCTGGCAGCTCAAATGCTAAGCAGCTTCCTAGCAGGGAGGGGGCCGTCTTCACAGGCGATTGCACGGGTGTTACACGAGAGCCAGTCCAGGGCTCTGACTGTGGCCGTATCACCATGCTCCACGCCCAACCTTTGTTGAATGCCCACACCAGCTCTCGCTGCAGCACTGTTCC
>SJYV01052421.1:13481-34988 GCA_006410875.1 Neotragus pygmaeus | reverse complement strand
CCAGTACTTTGGCCACCTCATGCGAAGAGTTGACTCATTGGAAAAGACTGATGCTGGGAGGGGTTGGGGCAGGAGGAGAAGGGGACGACAGAGGATGAGATGGTTGGATGGCATCACCGACTCTATGGATGTGAGTTTGAGTGTACTCTGGGAGTTGGTGATGGACAGGGAGGCCTGGCATGCTGCGATTCATTGGGTGGCAAAGAGTCAGACACGACTGGGCGACTGAAATGAACTGAACTGAACTGACTGGAGCCTGCCAGGCTCCTCTGTCCATGGGAATTTTCCAGGCAAGAATACTGGAGTAGGTTGCTATTTCCTACTCCAGCTGCACTTACAATGTAACTTAAAAGGTAAACCTTTCCCTCCTATTTGGCTGCTTCCTAGTGGGTGTTCCTCTTCTGCATTTGTAGTTTTAGACATGTTGTGTTGTTTCTGTTACTCAGTTCTGCTTCTGAACCAGAGACCATGTGACACAAAATCAAATATGAATTAGAAAATTGTGGACAGGAGTTTAGTGTCAGAAATGTAGACCTCTGGCAGGGTTCTGCATTTGAAAGGGACTTTCAATACAGACAACACTTAAAAGAAGCAGTGTTATTCCTTATTTATTCCTTTAAGCTTTTGAATAGAATCTTTTCTTTGCAGAGTTTCTGGAGTACATTAGAAAAGCAAGAACTAAAAATAGCTTTAAGAAAGCAGCAATATAGACATTAGTTGTTGAATGGTATCTGTCTTAAAGTGAATTCTTTAATACAGTAAATTTTAATTCCAATTTCTTAGCAAATATAAATACTCATGACTCTTAATGATATTCTTTGTAGGGCAGAGTTGCTTTTGTTTCCATTGTGAGCATTGAAAGACCTTATATGATAGTTTTGCCAGTCCCCAAAATTGTATTTTCCCTCTGTTGTAAGCTTAAGTAATTAAATTTGAAGCCTATATAAATATCATCAACTTGCTACATATGTGGGTATTCAGTGTTACATGGTAAGAGAGTTTGTGTAGGTTGGATGTATCTACATAATTTTCCCTTTTCCTACTGTTTTCTTAATAGAGTAGTGGTAGAAATGGCATTATGAGAATATGTCTCATACTATTAGGAGTATCCCCACTTTCCTCTGTCAGATCTAGATGTTCTTTCTCTCTTGGCTTCTAGACTTACTAGCTCTTTCTCTTAAACCAGGTGTAACTCATCCCTCTGTGTGTTCACGCACATACATGAGGCCTCAGAGTAGACACACACACATACACATATATGAGGCCTTGGAGTAGACACACACATACATATACGAGGCCTTGGAGTCAACACACAGCGCTCCATTCTCCAGCCCTGCTCTCACATCCTGGAACACGTGAGATGCATAGTGGCCTTTTTGCTCCTGTTATTTCTTCTGTCTTGGCCATTTCCCACCTCCTGTTCCTTGTTCTAATCTCAGTTCTCAATTCAGCCTGCCCTGATCACTCTGTTTAATACTATAAGTTCCATCACCCCCATATTCCTGACTCTCTTTACCCAATACATTTTCTTTTTCCATAGTTCTTATTTTCTAACATGCTGTTTACTGGTCTGTTGTGTATATCATTACCACCCCCCCAACCCAACTACAAATTCCATGAAGACAGGAATTTTTGTTTTGTTTATTGAAATGTTCCTAGGGCCTAGTGCCTAGAATAGTGCTTGGTACATAGTGCCAAAAATTAGATGCTGAAGTAATAAAATAATATTGAAAGAATGAATTATCATTAGGAAAGGAAGTGGTGTGAAGAGAAATGGTGCAATACTAATGATGTTTGCCTTCTGTTCTGTGTGTGATGTATATACACGAATGCATTTTTGGTGGTTTAATTTAGTATCCTAATATTTTTATTTAATAGCTTTATTAAGGTATAATTTGTATACCATAAAATTCAGCCGTTATAATTGTTAGTAAATTTCTAGAACTGTGCAACCATCTCAAAAAGTTCTTTGTGTCTGCCCATATGTGGTTAACCCTCCCCACAATGGCATCCTGATTTTATTTGTTAATTTTTTGGTTCCCAGATCTTGAAATAATAATTTACACAGCCATACTAATAGCTTTGTACTCTTAACAGATTCCATATAACTATGGAATTAACGATCCACTGCTTAATGCAGGAGATGGTATCTAACATTAGTGAAAAGAATGGACTTGAGAGTCAAACTGGCCACACTCTTATCCAGCTCTACCATTTACCAAGTTGCCCAAATTATTTTGTGCCTCAGTCTCTTTTTATGTTTTTTGGTGATAATAGTAATTAGCTTACAGAGTTATGAGGATTAAAGAAACAATGAAAAAAAAAATATAGTACAGAGGCTGCCTATAAGTTAATACTCAGTAAAGAATTAAAGTAGGTCTGAAATATATGTTGTAAATAACATTGCAATAGAGAACAAAGTTCAGTTCAGATTCTAAGCTTCTGAAGTATGTATAAAATATGAACCAGTTCCTGTCTTGGTTTGTAAATAGGCCTACTGCAGAATGTAAAAAGCAGGTTAATTTCCAACAGGGAAAATCATTTCTCAGCATTTCTTTTGAAGCTATCTGGAGAAGGCAATGGCACCCCACTCCAGTACTCTTGCCTGGAAGATCCCATGGACAGAGGAGCCTGGTAGGCTGCAGTCCATGGGGTTGCTGAGAGTCAGNCTGTCTTGGTTTGTAAATAGGCCTACTGCAGAATGTAAAAAGCAGGTTAATTTCCAACAGGGAAAATCATTTCTCAGCATTTCTTTTGAAGCTATCTGGAGAAGGCAATGGCACCCCACTCCAGTACTCTTGCCTGGAAGATCCCATGGACAGAGGAGCCTGGTAGGCTGCAGTCCATGGGGTTGCTGAGAGTCAGACACGACTGAGCGACTTCACTTTGACTTTTCACTTTCATGCATTGGTGAAGGAAATGGCAACCCACTCCAGTGTTCTTGCCTAGAGAATCCCAGGGATGGGGGAGCCTGGTGGGCTGCCGTCTATGGGGTCACACAGAGTTGGACACGACTGAAGCAACTTAGCTTAGCTGAACCATTTTACTGAATTTTCTGTGCTCATCTTTGAGAGAGTTTTGACACCAGGGAGGTAATTACCTACTTTTTTTTTTTGTTAAAATCACAGTGACCATCAGAAGGTGTTCTGAATTGTCGTTTAGTCCTATATTGGAATATACTGTGAGACTTCCTCTAAGTAAGTGGGGGAGAGGTGTGTTCACTGTATCTCTTGTAACCTGGTAAGTCTGAACTAAACTATCTTTAATAAGATCTTTTTCTGTGTTTTGTTATTTTGTCTTATGTACAGATGCACAAATCAGGGTCATCAGAAGCCTCTCGATTCAAAAGATGATAATACTGAAAAACACTGCCCAGTGACAGTGAATCCTTGGCATATGAAGAAAGCTTTTAAAGTCATGAATGAACTAAGAAGGTATATTACTTTAACATACTTTTATTTTTCAGTTGTGTATAGGGGTACCCAGGTGGTGCTAGTAGTAAAGAACCTGCCTGCCATTGCAGTAGACTTAAGAGATGTGGGTTCAGTTCCTAGGTCAGGAAGATCCCCTGAATAAGGAAATGGCAACCCACTCCAGTATTCTTGTCTGGAAAATCCCATGGACAGATTAGCCTGGCAGTCTGCAGTTCATAGGATTGCACAGAATCAGACTGACTGAAGCGACTTAACATATAGCACATGGTGAATATATTCCCTGTCCCTCATTATTGCTTTGTTTGCCCAAGAGAACATTTAAAGCTTTTTCTGCAAGTTTTTAAAGGAAGGAAAAGAGCAAGTAATTTATCAGAAGTGTGAATGGTATAAGGCTGCTCTGTCCAATATGGTAGCCACTAGTCATATTTGGCTAGTCTGTTTGAGATGCTCTGTAAATGGAAAATACATAATGGATTTTCAAGACTTATTACCAAAAAAATGTAAAATATAAGTTTTAAAAATATTACATTTAGAAATGATTTTTATTATTCTATATTTTAATAAATCTAATAAATCTAATAAATCTATAAAATATTGGAAGTGAAAGTGAAGTCACTCAGTCGTGTCTGACTCTTTGCGACCCCATGGACTGTAGCCTACCAGGCTCCTCCCTCCATGGGGTTCTCCAGGCAAGAGTACTGGAGTGGGTTGCCATTTCCTTCTCCAGGGGATCTTCCAGACCCAGGGATCGAGCCTGGGTCTCCTGCATTCCAGGCAGAATGCTTTAACCTCTGAGCCACCGGGGAAGCCCATAGTTTGGGTTAAATAGAATTCTACTTAATTCTATTAAATTAATTTCAGTTGTTTATTTTTAAATGGGATTACTAGAAAATTCTGACTTGTATTACATTTCTGTTGGACTGGCTAATCTAGGGTTTCTAACTTATCATTGCAAAGCATATGAAAAGAAGACTTCTATTAAAATTTTTTAAATTAAATGGTTAATTTATAATATGTTATTAGTTTTAGGTGTATAACATAGAGACTCAACAGTTTTATAGTTTGTACTCCCTTTAAAGTCTACAGAGTAATGACTGTATTTCCCTGTGCTGTACAATATGTAGGCTAGCCATTTTATACATACTAGTTTATATTTCTCATCCCCTACCTCGGTCCCTTCTCTCCTCTCCTTTTCCCCACTGGTAACCACCAGTCTGTTCTGTATACCTGAGTCTGTTTTTGTTTTGGTATATTCGCTAGTTTGTTTTCTTTTTTAGATTCCACATATAAGTTCAGTTCAGTCGCTCAGTCGTGTCCAACTCTTTGCCACCCCATGAATCGCAGCATGCCAAGCCTCCCTGTCCATCACCAACGCCCGGAGTTCACTCAGACTCATCCATTGAGTCGGTGATGCCATCCAGCCGTCTCATCCTCTGTCGTCCCCTTCTCCTCCTGCCCCCAATCCCTCCCAGCATCAGAGTCTTTCCCAACCATGTAGGATATTTTTCTTTGTCTGACTTACTTCCCTTTACTTATATAATACCCTCTAGGTCCATCCATGTTGTTGTCAATGGCAGAATCTCATTGTTTTGTATGACTGAGTAGTATTCCATTGTGGGATCTTCCCTGGTGGCTCAGTAGGGCCACCTACTAAAGATTCTGCCTGCAGTGCAAAAGACATGGTTTCATCCCTGGGTTGGGAAGATCCCTGGAGGAAGAAATGGCAACCCTCTCCAGGATTCTTGCCACGAAAATCCCATGGACGGAGGAGCCTGGTGGGCTACAAAGAGGGTTGCAAAGGGTTGAACATGACTGAGCACACACATATGTATCACCACCATCCAGTATTCCATTGTATAGATAAAACACATCTTCTTTATTCATTCAACTGTTATGGACACTTTAGTTGCTTCTGTGTCTTGGTTATTATGAGTAATACTGCTGTGAACATTCAAATGCATGTATTTTCAAATTAATGTTTTCATTTTCTTCAGATGTGTACCCAGGAGTGGACTTACTGGTAGTTCTATTTTCAAGTTTTTGAGAAACCTCCATATTGTTTTCTATAGTGGCTGTATCAAGTTTATATTCCTACCAACAGTGTAGGAGTGTTTCCTTTTTTCCACATCTTTGCCAACAATTGTTATTTGTAGAATTTTTGGTGGTAACCATTTTTACAGGTGTGAAATGATATCTCATTGTGGTTTTGGTTTGCTTTTCTATGAAAATTACAGATGTTTAGCATTTGTTCATGTGTCTTTTGACCATCTGTATATCTTCTTAGGAAAATGTCTATTCTGACTTTCTGCTCATTTTTTAATCAGGTTTTTTATATTGTATGAGCTGTTTACGTATTTATATAAATGATAACAGCTTATCAAATGTATCATTTGCAAATATGTTCTCCCATTCAGCAGGTTGTCTTATCATTATGTCAATGATTTCTTTTGCTGTGCAGAAGTTTTTAAGTAAAATTAGATCCCATTTGTTTATTTTTGCTTTCTTTCCTTTGCCTTAGAAATCAGATCCAAAAAATATTTCTACAATTTGTGTCAGAGCCTATGTTTTTTCCTAGGAGTTTTATGGTTTGGGGGTCTCTATTTTTTAGTTTATAATATCATTCTCTTACATGTTAACTGTTCAGTTTTCCCAGCACCACTTGTGGAAAAGACTGGTTTTTATACTTTGTGTATTCCTCCCTCCTTTGTTGTAGCTTGACCACAGATGCACAACTTTATTTCTGGACTCTTTATTCTGTTCCATTGATCTATGTGTCTGATTTTGTGCCAGTACCATGCTGTTTTGATGATGATAGCTTTTTAGTCAGGGAGTGTGACACTTCCCGTTTTGTTCTTTTTTTGTTTCCTCAAGAGTGCTTTGGCTGTGCAGGGTCTTTTGTGGTTCCATGTAAATTTTAGGATTATATGCTCTAGTTCTATGAAAAATGTTATGAGTATTTTGATAGGGATTGAATTAAACTTATAGATTGCTTTTGGTGATGTGAACATTTTAACAATATTGATTCTTCAAAACTTATGTACATGGGATATCTTTTATTTCTTTGTATCATCTATTTCTTTTTGTTTTGTCAGTATTTTATAATTTTCAGAGAATAACCTTTTCACCTCCTTAGTTAAGTTTATTCTTAGGCATTTTATATTTTTGGTGTGATTTTATTTAATTAGTTTATTTTTATCTTTAAAAATACAGATAATTGCTTTACCATCTTGCTTTACAATCAACAAGATTTAGGCATAATCATATATACGCACGCGCACACACACACACACACACACACACACACGTGTACCCTCCCTCTTGAGCCACACACACACACACACACACACACACACACGTACGTGTACCCTCCCTCTTGAGCCTCTCTCACACCTTCAGTCCAGCCTTCTAGATTGTCATAGAGCACCAACCAGGCTGGGCTGTCTCTTTAATACAGCAGCTTCCCACTAGTTATCTATTTTATGCGTAATACTATATATATGCCAGTGCTGCTTTGCCAATTTGCCCTCTCTCCTTCTCCCACTGTGTCCACCAGTCTGTTCTCTACCTTTGCATCTCCTTTTCTTCTCTGTAAATAGGTTTTTCATTAATACTATTTTTCTAGATTCCATATATATGTGTTGATATATGATATTTTTGTTTTTATCTTTCTGATGTAATTCACTCTGTATAACAGGCTCTAGGTTCATCCATCTCACTATGGCTGACTCAATTTTGTTTTTTTTATGGCTGAATACTATTCCATTAAATACATGTACCATATCTTATCTAGGTTGCTTCCATGTCCTGGCTACTGTAGGTAGTGCTGCAGTGAACATTGGGGCACATGTGTCTTTTTGAATTATGATTTTCTCAGGGTATATGCCCAGTAGTGGTATTGATGGGTCATATGGTAGTTTTATTCCTAATTTTACAGGAATCTTTACATCGCTCTCCATCGGGGCTGTGTCAATTTGCATTCTCACCAACAGTTCAAGAGACTTCCCTTTTCTCCACATCCTCTGCAGCATTTATTGTTTCTAGCTTTTTTTGATGATGGTCATTCAGATAGGTGTAAGGTAATGTAACCTCATTATAGTTTTGATTTGCATTTTTCTAATAATGAGTGATGTTGAGCATCTTTTCAAGTATTTATTGGCCATATATATGTCTTCTTTATGAGATGGCTGGATGGCATCACTGACTCGATGGACGTGAGTGAACTTCAGGAGTTGGTAATGGACAGGGAGGCCTGGCATGCTACGATTCATGGGGTCGCAAAGAGTCGGACACGACTGAGTGACTGAACTGAACTGAACTGAACTGACTGATGTCTTCTTTGCAGAAATGTCTGTTTAGGCCTTCTGCCCACTTTTTGATGGGGCTGTTTGTTTTTCTGATAATGAGCTATATGAGCTGCTTATATATTTTAGAGATTAATCTTTTGTCACTTGCTTAATTTGTAATTTTTCTCTCCCATTCTGAGGGTTGATTTTAATCTTATTTATTATTTCCTTGGCTGTGCAAAAGCTTTTAAGTTTAATTAGGTCCCATTTGTTTATTTTTGTTTTTATTTCCATTACCCTAGGTGGTAGGTTAAAGAGGATCTTGCTATGATTTATGTGAAAGCATGCACTGCCTATGTTTTCCTCTAAGAACTATATAGTTTTTGACCTTACATGTAACTGTTTAATCCATTTTGAGTTTATATTTGTATATGATATTAGAAAGTGTTCTAATTTTATATGTAGCTGTTCAGTTTTCTCAGCACCACTTATTGAAGAAACTTTAATTCATTGTTATATTAATGCCATTTTTATCAAAGATTAGGTGCCCATAGGTGTGTAGCTTTATCTCTGGGCTTACTGTCTTGTTTCATTAGTTTGTATTTCTGTTTTTGTGCCAGTACCATACTGTCTTAATGGCTGTATCTTTGTAGTATAGGCTGAAGTCAGGAAGCTTGATTTCTCTAGCTCCATTTTTCTTTGGCAAGATTGCTCTGGCAATTTGGGGTCTTCTGTGTTCCATATAAGTTGTGAAATTTTTTGTTTTAGTTTGATGAAAAATACCATTGGCATTTTCATAGAGATTGCAGTGAATCTTGATTGCTTTAAGCAGTACAGTCATTTTCATAATATTGATTCTTCCAATCCAAGAACATGGTATATCTCTCCATCCGTTTGTATTATCTTTGATTTCTTTCATCAGTGTCTTACAGTTTTCTGTATACAGATCTTTTGTCTCTTTAGGTAGGTTTATTCCTAGACAGCTTACTCTTTTGTTGCAGTGGTGAATGGAATTGTTTCCTTAATTTCTCTTTCTGATTTTTCATTGTTAGTGTACAGAAATGCAAGGGATTTCTCTGTATTAGTTTTATATCCTGAGATTTTACTGTATTCATTGATTAGCTCTGATAGTTTTCTGATTGCAAACCTGGGGTTTTTCTATGTGTAGTGTCATGTCACATGCAAACAGTGAGAGTTTTACTTATTTTCCAGTACAGATTCCCTTTATTTCTTTTTCCTCTCTGATTGCTGTGTCTAGGACTTTTCAAAACTATATTAATAAAACTGGTGAGAGTAGACACCCTTGTCTTGTTCCTAATCTTAGAAGAAATGCTTTCAGTTTTTTACCATTGAGAATAATATTTTTGTGGATTTGTTTTATATGGTCTTTATTGTATTGAGGTAGGTTCCTTCTGTGCCAATTTTCTGAAGATTTTTTTTTTTAATTAAATGCTTGTTGAATTTTGTCAAAAGCTTTTCCGACATGTATTGAGATGATCATGTGTTTTTTATCTTTCAGTTTGTTCATATGGTGTATCACATTGATTTGTGTATATTGACAAATCGTTGGATGCATGGGATAAACTCCACTTGATCATGTTGTATGATCCTTTTAACATGTTGTTGGATTCTGTTTGGAGGAATTTTGTTGAGAGTTTTTGCACTTATGTTTATCAGTGATGCTGGCCTATAATATTTTTATGGTATCTTTGTCTGGTTTTGGTCATCAGGATGATGGTGGCCTCTTAGAATGAGTTTGGGAGTTTTCCTTCCTCTGTTATTTTCTGGAACAGTTTGAGCAGGGTACATGTTAGTTCTTTTCTAAATATTTGGTGGAATTCTGTGAAGCCGTCTGGCCCTGAGCTTTTGTTTGTTGGAAGATTTTTGATCATAGATTCAATTTCAATGCTTGTGATTCATCTTTTCATATTTTCTGTTTCTTCCTGATTCAGTCTGGAGAAGGAAATGGCAACCCACTCCATTATTCTTGCCTGGAGAATCCCATGGAAAGAGGAACCTGGCAGGCTACTGTCCATGGGGTTGCAGGAGTCAGACATGACTTAGCTACTAAACCACCACAACCACTTGATTCAGTCTTGGAGGACTATACTTTTCTAATAATATGTCCATTCTTCCATGTTGTCCATTTTATTGCTTGTAGTAGTCTCTTATGATCTTTTGTATTTCTGTGTTGTCTGTTGTAACTTCTTTTTAATTTTTAATTTTATTGATTTGAGTCTTCTCCCTTTTTTTCTTAATGAGTCTGGATAATAGATTGTCAGTTTTGTTTATCTTTTGAAAGAATAGCATTTTAGTTTTACTGACCTTTGGTATTGTCTCTTTCATTTCTTTTTCATTTATTTCTGCTCTGATGTTCATGATTTTTCCCCTTCTATTAAAAGGGAGTTTTTTATTTTCTTGTTCCTGTAGGTGCGAGGTTAGGTTGTCTATTTGATGTTTCTCTTGTTTCTTGAAGTAGGCCTGTATTGCTGTGAATGTCTCTCTCAGCACTGCCTTGACTTGCAGGTTTTCAGTTGTTATGGTTTCACGGTCATTTGTTTCCAGGTACTCTTTGAATTCCTCTGATGTCTTCAGTCATCTCTTGGTTATTCAGAAGCGTATTGTTTAGCCTCTATGTGTTTGTGTTTTACAGTTTATTTATTCTAGTTGATATTTAACCCTACAGCATTGTAGTCAGAAAAAATGCTGGATATAATTTCAGTTTTTTTCAATTTAGCCAGACTTGATTTGTGATCCAAGATGTAATCTGTCTTGGAGAATGTTCCATGTGCACTTGAAAATAAAGTGAATTCTATTCTCAGATGAAATTCTTGTAGATGTCAATTCGGTCTAACTGGTCCAATGTGTCATTTAATGTTTGCATTCCCTTATTAATTTCCTGTCTGGATAATCTCCATTGGTGTGAGTGGGGCATTAAAGTCCCCTAGTATTACTGTGTTACTGTCTTACTTCCCCTTTTATCGTCATTAGCATTTGCCTTAATGTATTATGGTGCTCCTATTTCTTCTTTGCTTGATTCCTTGATAGATTATGTAGTGTCCTTCCTCGTCTCTTGTAATGATCTTTGTTTACCTATTTTATCTGATGCATGTATTGCTACATTGTCTTTTGTTTTCCTTTTGCATGGAATCTTTTCAGTCCCTCACTTTCAGTCTGTATGTGATCTCACCAGCTCTGAAGTGGGTCTCTTGTAGACAGCATATAGTTTTTGTTTCTGTTTCCATTCAGCCAGTCTGTGTCATTTGGTTGGAACATTTAATCCGTTTAAATTTAAGGTAATAATATATATGATCCTTTTACCTTTCACTATTGTTTTAGGTTAGTTTTTATATTCTTTTCTTTTTCTTGTGTTTCCTCTCTAGAGAAGTTCCTTTAGCGTTTGTTTTAAAGCTGGTGTGGTGGTGCTGAATTTTCTTAACTTTTGGTTATCTGTAAAACTTCTGATTTGTTTATCTAATCTGCATGAGATCATCGTTGGGTACAGTAATCTTGGTTGTAGATTTTTTCCCTTCATCACTTTAAGTATATCCTATCACTCCATTTTGGCCTGCAGAGTTTGGTTGAAATATCTGCTGTCTTATGGGGATCTCCTTATATGTTATTTATTGCTTTTACTTTTCTGCTTTAATATTTTTTCTTTGTATTTAGTTTTTATGAGTTTGATTAATATGTATCTTGGCATGTTTCTCTTTGGGTTTATCCTGTATGGGACTCTCTGAGCTTCTTGGACTTGGGTGGCTATTTTCCTTTCCCATGTTAGAGAACTTTTAGACTATTATTTCCTCAGATATATTTTTTCATTCTCTTTCTTTTTCTCTTCTTCTGGTATCCCTCTAGTTCAAATGTTGGTGCATGTAATGTTATCCTAGAGGTTTCTGAGACTGTCCTCCTTTCTTTTTATTCGGTTTTCTTTATTCTGCTATGCTTCAGTTATTTACACTATTCTGTCTCCCAGATCACTTATTCATTCATTCACTTATTCATTCTTCTTCCTCACTTATTCTGCTTTGGTTGAAGGTTTCCTGGTTGAGTGAACTAGTTCCTGTGTTCTAGTGCTTTGAGCTGGATACTGTCTCTCTGAAGGGCAGTGCGGTTTCCATTGTTGTGTTTTGGGATATCTGTGGGCTTGGCATGTCTGTGGGAAGCCTATCTGCGGGCTTGGCATGTCTGTGGAAAGCCTGTCAGCTAATGGGCAGGGTTGTGTTCCTGTTTTGGTAATGATTTGATGTGAGGCATCTGGCTTTGGAGCTTGCTGGCTGTTGGGTGGGCCATGGTCTTAGTGTTGAGATGGAAACCTTTGGGAGAGCTCTTGCCAATTAATATTCCACAGTGTTGGGAGTTCTCTGGTGGTCCAACATCCTGGATTTGGGTCTCCCACTTTCGACATCCAGACCCATCGCCTTACTGTAGCACCAAGACTCTGCAAGCTGCACAGCACAGAAGAGAAGAAGAAAGAAAGGGACTTAAAAAAAGAAAAGAAAGAAGAAAAAAAAGAAAACAAAATAAACATAAGGAAGTCAACAATCATACAAGGAACAGACAAACAAAACCCTGTGGGAAATGGTCAAAGAAATAGCTAAATAAACTCACATACTCATAAACACACACTCACAAGAACAGGGGAGAGAGAGAAAAAAGAATGGAAACAGGAACAACAAAAAAAAAAAAAAGAAAGGGAACAGTTAAGTCAATAAATCCATAAGTGAAAACAAATACTTAAAATTAGATTAGCAAAAATACCAAACCAAAAACATGGGTAAAAATGCAATATCGTGAGAATACTGTAAAAATAGAAATAAAATGATTTTAAAATAGACACATTTAAAAGAGGAATAGGTAAAACCAAAATTAAAGGAATAATGAAAAAGGAGTAACAATGGAACGGTATGAAGAAGAAAAATTATTTATGTATACAGAGAGAGAGTAGTAGTAAGAAAAATGTCCTCCATTGTCCTCATCATACAGTGAGTTCCCGCCAATCTGCCAACTTAGGAAGTCTCCAGTGTTTTTAGGAAGTTCTCTGGATCTGCTGTAGGTGCTGTGGGGTCAACTCAGACTCAGATCTGGTCTTACGGCAGCTTCCAAAGTCTGCAGTTGGCCCCAAAGTCCACAGGCTCAAACTAATCGTGGGGATTTAATCTGCTGTACCCGTGGCTTCAAGAAGGAATTCCTTTCCTCTTAGATCACACAGCCCCTGGTGCTCAGCTTTGATTTTGGACCCGCCTCTGCTTGTAGGCTGCCCTCCTCTGTTTCCTGCACATATGAGAAGGGCTGAAAGTTGCTACTTACTAGGGTTCAGTTGTTTACTTGGGCTGAGGAGATGGAGGGGTGTAAGACACACATTGGGGTTTGTGGGATGTGCCTGCTGTTGCTGATTCCTGAGGGAATTTGCCAGTCTGAGGCAGGTCATGCGCTCCCTCAGGGCAATTGGCCCTGTGTTGTGGGTCCCTTGGCAGAGCATATCTGCATAGGCTCTCAGGAATGTGTGGATAATGACCTGTGCCTGCTCACAGCTTGGTGGTTTGGGATTGCAGTGATGTCTTTCCCATTGGCCCTGGTACTCTTGGTGGTGGCCAAGTGGCCTGCATTCCTCCTCTGGGATTACAAATTGAAGTCATGGCCAGTACTGCCTCTGGTGCTCGTTCCCTTCTTTGGTGGCAGCTAGTCAACATTTCTACCTCTGGGGTTGCAGTTCATAGCCATGGCTTCTCCCATCTATGACACTTGCCAAGACCAAGTCCTCCTGTCTTTGTGCTGGCAGAGCTATTGTGTCCCTGTGACAATGATCCCTTGCTTCTCCAGCAGGTTCAGGCTTTTCCCTGGATTCTCAGCTTTGCTGTACTACCCTCTTCAGAGTATCTTCACAGCAGTCAGCTCCAGTCCTCTTCCTGGAACCTGACCCCTGAAGCCTAACCCTCAGTACCCAGCCTCCTATCACCAGTGGCCATGTGGACATATGTTTCAGGCTGCAAAGTGCTGGTCAGCACTGATCTCTATGCTGAATTCTGTTTTGCCTTTTAAGCACCTGCTGTTGCATTCCCCTCTGAGGCTCCAAAGTTCTCCTAGTTTGTACTTGAGAGGGGGTTTCCATGTGTGTGGAAACCTTTCCTTCTTTATGCTCCCTCCCCAAGGCCCAGGTCCTCATCCCAAATTCCTTTGTCTCTTTTTTTCTTTTATCTTTTACTCTACCTCATTCTGTGAAGATGAGCTGTGAAGTCTGTGGTGTTCTGCCAGGGTTCAGAATGTATTTTGAAGGAGTTGTTCATATGCAGATGTATTTTTGATGTATTTGGAGGAAGGTGGTCTCATCTTACTCTTCTGCCATCTTGAAAGTACTCCCCTCAACTGTATTTGGACTGGAAGTATGGCACTGTCTTGTGTTCAGGTGCCCCCCGCCACACACACACACACGCATATGTTAACATCTTAAAGCCCAGCACTTCAGAATGTGTTTGTTTAGAAACAGGGCTGTTGCTGAGATACTGGGGTAGGAAGGACCAGTTGTTCAGTATGACTGGTATCCTTATTAAATGGGGACTGGTGTGATTTTAAATGAGTTTATTTTCTTACTTTCTCTGTCTGATAGTTCATTATTAGAGTATAGAAAAGAAATAGAGATATCTTCTTTCCTGCAACTTGACTGAATTCATTTATTAGTTCTAATGTTTTATTGGTATTGAGATGTTAGGGTTTTCTATGTATAGTATGTCACCTGCAAGTAGTAACAGTTTTACCTCTTTCCTTCCAATTTAGAATCCTTTTATTTCTCTTTCTTTTCTAATTGCTGTGACTAGGATTTACAATTCTATGTTAAATAGAAGTAGCAAGAGTGAACATTCTTGTCACTAATTTTAGAGAAACTTTCAGCTTTAATCATTGGCTGAAGATTTATCATAAATGGCCTTAATTATGTGAGATATGTTTCTTTACCCACTTTGCTGAGTTTTTATATTGAATAAATGTTGAATTTTGTCAAATACATTTTTTTTTGGCATCTATTGAGGTGATCATGTGAATTTTATCCTTCATTTTGTTAATGTGGTATATCACATTGACTTATGAATATTAAAGCATCCTTGCATCCCTGGAATAAATTCCACTTAATGATGGTGTGTGGTCCTATTTATATTGTTGGATTCGATTTGCTAATACTTTGTGAGGATATTTTGCATCTATATTCATCAGAGATATTAGCTTATAATTTTCTTTTTTTGTAGTGTCTTTTTCTGGTTTTGTTATCAGGGTAATGGTGTCCTCATAGATTTAGTTTGGGAGTGTTCCATTCTTTTCAGTTTTTTGGAATAATTTGAGAAGGATAGGTGTTAGCTCTTTCTTCTTGATATATTTGGTAGAATTCTTCTGTAAAGCCATCATGTCTTGGACTTTTTTTTTTTTTTTCTGAAAGTCTTTTCTTTTCTTTTTTTTTTACAGATTCAGTTTCACTGTTGAAATTGTCTGATTTTTCTTAATTCAGTCTTTGAAGGTTGTATGTTTCTAAAAATATGTCCATTCTACTAGGTTATCTAATTTGTTAGTATATAACTACTTTTAGTATTCTCTTATAATTTTTTGGTATCTCTGTGTTATGGATTGTTATTTCTCCTCTTTAATTTTTTATTTGAATTTTCTCTTGGTAGTGAACCTGGCTGGAAGTTTATCAATTTTATTTTTCTTTAACAACAACAACAAAAAACAAACCCAAAACCAGCTTTTGGTTTCATTGGTTTGTGTGTGTGTGTGTGTGTTTGTCTCTGTTTTACTCAGTATTTTCTCTGATCTTTACTATTTCTTTTCTTATGACTTTGGGCTTTGTAATTCTTTTTCTAATTCCTTTATGTGTAGGTTAGGTTGTTTTCTTGAGTAAGGCCTGCATCACTATAAACTTCCCTCTTAAAACTGCTTTTACTGCCTTCTAACATGAATCAGCCATAGGTTTACCCATGTCCCCTCCCACTTGAATATACCTCCCACCTTCCCCATGTATTTGATTTCTTGTGTCTCACTGTTCTGGTCAGAAAAATTGCTTGGTTGGCTTTGTATCTTGTCAGAGTTTTAAGACTTGTTTTGTGGCCCAGCATGTGATCTATCCTAGAGAACATTCTAAATGCACTAAGAAGAATGTGCATTTTGGTGTTTTGGATGGAATGTCTTTCAGATACCCATTACGTCCAATGTGGTGTTTAAGACTGCTGTTCCCTTATTGATTTTTTGGTCTGGATGATCTGTCCACTGATGTCAATTGGGCATTACTGTATTATCTCCCTTTGTGTCTGTTAATATTTGCTTTATATATTTAAGTGTTCCTGTATTAGGTGCATATATGTTAATGAGTATCACATCCTTTTCTTATAATGATCTCTTTATTATTATATAATGCCATCCTTTGTCTTTTATTATAGACTTTCTTCTAAAGTCTGTTTTGTCTGATATCAGTCTTTCTACCCATGCTTACTTGTTTCCATTACATGAAATATGGGAAAGCTTTTAGATAGAGAAAAATATAACTCTCTCTTTAATGATGGTGGTGGTAGTGTTAGTGATTTTAGGCAGTAGTGACCTGCCCGTTGCTAAAGTATTTTCAAATACTTGAGTCGCTACAATGAAAAGAGTGACTTTAAGTGTTGAGTGAAAAATGAGTAGCTTTTTTAATTAGAAGACTGAAGTATGAATGAACCATCTTGGTATTATTTTCCTAGCATTTTGTGAAAGGTATATATTTTCCCATCATTTCCTCTGTGAAAGCACGCATATTTGAAAGCTTGGGCTAAGAAGGGAATAACTTAAACTTTCCTTTAATCTCTGTGCTGTGTTTTGAAAGGCAATCCTCTCTTTTTGTTTCATCATTTGTTTGCTTCTTCTTTAATTAAGTCCATGATTCAATGAATATTCATCTGCTGGGTGTTGGAGATAACAGTGGTGAGCCAAAACAGACATGGCTGCTTTCTTCATGGGGCTTATGATTGATTATAAGCAGCAGGCATTAATGAAAAAAAATCATACAGATAATTTACTGCAAATTTTAATGGCAGTAACTGCTACAGTGAGGGCTGTGAAGATAGATAACAGTGGTCAGGGAAATATTCCCTGAGAGGATAAGAATAATTGTGCTGTGATCAGAAGGAAAAGAGAAATAAGGAAATGAAGTTAGGCATGCTAAGTCGTTTCAGTTGTGTCCGACTCTGCGACCCCATAGATGGCAGCCCAGCAGGCTCCCTCGTCCCTGGGATTCTCCAGACAGGAACACTGGAGTGGGTTGCCATTTCCTTCTCCACTGCATGAAAGTGGAAAGTGAAGGTGAAGTCGCTGAGTTGTGTCTGACTCTTTCCAGGCAAGAGTACTGAAGTGGGGTGCCATCGCCTTCTCTGGAAGTTAGGCATAAGGAATGGCAATATCCAAGTCTTGTGGTGGGAGAGAGCCAGACTCCTGTGGGGGCTAATGGGTAGCTGGAGTCAAATAGGTGGAGTATCATGGCAAGAGAGGAGGCTGAGTGGGTTCATGAAGGCCAGCATTCTTAGAGCTTTCTGCATTTTGATCTTTATCAGGAGTTGCCATGGGAAAAGCCATTGTAGAGTTTTAAGCAGGGATGTGGCATGATTTGTATTTTGAGCAAAACACACTGGCTGCTAGGTGGAGAGTGTATTGGAGAGAGAAAGATGAGGGAAAGTTATTGGATATTTGATTTGTTTCCTAGTGCTGCTCTGACATCAGTTTCAATCAGTAGGTTTTCATTTAGTTTTAGGGTGGAAACATAGTTGGAATAACCCAACAGGTCTGGCCCTGCTGTTTCAGTCAGTCTGGTTGGAAAAATAGTTATTGGGATGTAAAATGTGGTAGTTATTAAATGACATTGAAATAAAAGTAAGAAAAATAGTGTGGTTATGTTGAGATTTTTTTTTCTTTGAAGTCTATAAAGGTTGACTTTTAATAGGCCTATTCCTCTTACCTTTCCCCCAGCTCCTATGGAATTGGTAGCCTGATTTTTCACTTACGTGTGTGTAGGCCCTTGTTGACGAAGGTCTGACTCACTTAACTACAGGGAAGGCCACACCTAGCTCACCTTCCCAAGGAAGATGACCCAAGTTTTGGGACAAAGTCTTTGACCTTGCCAGTTGTTTTACCTCTTTGAGCCGTAACTATATGAGGGGAGTGGATGGAATGTAGTCTCAGTTTCATTGCTTCACTGACATTTTCTTAGCCTGTGAGGTTTCTCTCCTGTTTTGCTGCAGGTTGTATAGTGCCCTTGTCTCGTTCAAGGATTATTTAGCTTTACCCTTCATTCAGCTATTTGTCCCATTTTGGCAGGGAACTGTGTGGCTGTGGACAGAGTGCTTTTGTTCTTTGTGTTGTACCATTTCAGTAGCTAGCATATAAGCCAGGTAATAGTTGGTACTGGTTTTCAGAAAGAAAGATAAGCTTTGAATAGCTGAATCTTGACTGCCAGGTCCACAACAAGGATTGTTTAAATGAAATCACCGACCACTAGTGTTTTAAAAAACGAACTCTTTTTGGGACTCATTAGAAAAAAAATTTTTTAATGTCTTTCCCTTTTCTTTTACCCCTTATTGTCAATTTTATATAATTCTTTAAAAACTCGAAAGAGGTCTATTGCTTGTACAGCTGAAATTCTTTAGTTATTTCCTATTCTTGCATCAACTTCCTGCTGCCAGAAATGGGTAGCTGAGAGTAGTTTCCTGACTTCTGGGAAGGGAGAGCTTCTTGTTCTCACCATTCTGCGTTTTGGCTGTCACTTCTAATAGGTAGAATATCAGCTGTACACTGGGTTGTTTTTATGAACATTTGACTGATGAAAGTGAAGTTTTAGAAGTAAAAGTCACCTCACTATTCTTGCAATTATACTTGGTGTAAGGTATGGTTGTGGAAATAGGAGGATCAGGAGTAAGTTATAGAATTTTAATTTAAGTTAAGAATTATAATTTAAGCTTATAAAAGTGAAGTGTTACCTTTTCTTTAAACTAGTTTTTCATTTCTTTTACTTCAGAGGCCCAGATAAAGCTTTATGTCCTATCTCAATATGAGCTTGAATAACTCAAAATTACTTCGTTTAAAAACTCTGTGGTCACTTCTAACAGTGTATTCAATAAGTACTTGTAGATATCTAGTTCTCCTTTGAAGTCAGCTAGCAGGCCTGGAAGGCTTTGTGGGAGCCAGAAGATCCAGTGTCTGAAATTACCCATGCCCTTTGTGCAGGAGATACAGAGAAGAGAATGAGGTAGTGGAAGATTGTGTGCAAAATGTGGGTTCTGAAGAGGGTTCTCACAAGAGAAATTCACAGAAATGATTTTGGCTGGACCTGATAGGGGTGCAGGAGGATTCATAAAAGGTACTGGAGAGGAAAAGTAGTTCTTGGTCTAGATAATTGCACAAACTAGGGATGGGCCAAATGTATCTTGTTTGGTAAAATGCATCAAAAAGAGTTCATGCTGGGGAGTCTATAGAAAAGGTCAAAATTATGGCAGACTTAAGTGGTGATTTATTGGTACTTAATTCCAAGGGCAGTGGGAATCAGTGAAGGTTTCTGAGAAGGGTGTAACATTGTAAAGCTAGCGATGTCAGAGGAACAGCCTCTCAGTGTAGTGAAAGATGAGTCTGGTACAGCAACACATCTCTGGGGAAGTCAACTCTGTACATTTCCTAGACGTGGCTTGGCAAAGCGAGGAGTTTTTCAAAGCACTAACACATTAACATTTTCGAAAGCAAAGCAGTAAACCTTTACAGAGTGCTGAACATATACAGCAGAGTGTATTGGGCCTACAGAGTAGATAGAGAAATGGGCTGTATCCCCAGTACACCTTTACTTGAGGACATTACACTGTGAACTTTTTGAGGTAACCAGAAGAGAACTCTCGGATTTAATGTTTTGCATTTAAAATAAAGAAAGCAAAAATGACTGTGTTCTGCTGCTGCTGCTGCTGCTAAGTCACTTCAGTCGTGTCTGACTCTGTGCAACCCCATAGACAGCAGCCCACCAGGCTCCCACGTCTCTGGGATTCTCCAGGCAGGAACAGTGGATTGGGTTGCTATTTCCTTCTCCAATGCATGAAAGTGAAAAATGAAAATGAAGCCGCTCAGTCATGTCTGACTCTTAGCGACCTCATGGACTGCAGCCTACCAGGCTCCTATGCCCATGGGATTTTCCAGGCAAGAGTACTGGAGTGGGCTGCCATTGCCTTCTCCTGACTGTCTTCTAGGATATGGGATAAGACTGGACTTGCATTTTAAAAGTTTCAAAGAGTATTAGTGGTAGCCAACCTATTACTGAGAAGGAAGCTAACATCCTTGGGCCTCTGTAGTGGCTCAGTGGTAAAGAATCCACCTGCTAGCAGGAGATGTGGGTTTGATCCTTGAATCAAGAAGATCCACTGGAGATGGTAATATACTACAGTATTCTTGCCTGGGAAATCTCATGGACAGAAGAGCCAGGCGAGCTATAGTCCTTGGGGTCTCAAAAGAGTTGGACATGACTTGGCGACTAAATAACAGCAACAAATACTGATCCTTAAGTTACATTTAGGAGTTGAAACTTTTTAGTAAATCACTGAAGCAGTTTGAATGTTTGCCTGTATATCACACAGAAGTTGTAAATATTTAATTGTTCAGTTATAATAGCAGTTTTACATTCTAAAAGATAGGATAAACATAAGAGCCTGAGGTCTCTCTTAAGGGATTGGTTATTGTAGTTTTTCCTTAGGACTTTAGACATCCTGGACACAGACCACTACTAAGATTGTATCTGTTTTGCATCTATGAAAACACTGAGTTGTGGCTCTTCTTTGGTTATTTGTACTTCGTTTCTTAGGTCGCAAGTGAATTAAACAGTAAACCAAAATGAGGCTGGCTTTCTTTCACTTCATAGCTTTATATTGCATATTACTGTTTTTTAAAAGGTTTTAGGAAATTGCACAGGGTGTGAATTTTTTTTATTCCTAACTCATGTGTGTGTATATATACATATGTTTCTATAGTAAAACATTATCAGTTTCTTTTGTTTTCTTGTTGTACTAAAGTAGAATATAAAACATTCCTTGAAGGATACAGTAGTTGGGAAGAGCCCTAACTCAAGCACACTCATTTATTTAAGAAAATTTAACAGACATTTTGAAGCTAACAGTCTCAAGTTAGCTTATAATCTTCTACAGTGTATCTTAAGCACATGTGATAGATTTCCTAATACGTGGTATTTATTGACCATGGATAGAATCGGTAAACATTTCAAAGATACGAAGAATGGATGGTAGTGAGTGAATTTGCTTTTGTTTTTATCTTCTTTTTTGTGGCATTGCTGATTGCACACCAGCATGCTTCAGGATTTGCCTTTAGATTCCTCTCCTAAGTCAGAAAACTGGAAGATCTTATCTTGATTGATTCTCATTTGAATTATAGCTAAGAGTATCACCCCTTAGTGAAAGAGGAGAGTGAAAAAGTTGGCTTTAAGCTCAACATTCAGAAAACTAAGATCATGGCATCTGGTCCCATTATTTCATGGGAAATAGATGGGGAAACAGTGGAAACAGTGTCAGACTTTATTTTGGGGGGCTCCAAAATCACTGCAGATGGTAAATGCAGCCATGAAATTAAAAGACGCTTACTCCTTGGAAGGAAAGTTATGACCAACCTAGATAGCGTGTTGAAAAGCAGAGACATTACTTTGCCAACAAAGGTCCATCTAGTCAAGGCTATGGTTTTTCCTGTGGTCATGTATGGATGTGAGAGTTGGACTGTGAAGAAAGCTGAGTGCTGAAGAATTGATG
>SJYV01052421.1:0-11178 GCA_006410875.1 Neotragus pygmaeus | reverse complement strand
GGAGTTGGTGATGGACAGGGAGGCCTGGCGTGCTGCTATTCATGGAGTCGCAAAGAGTTGGACACGATTGAGCGACTGAACTGATCACCCCTTCATGGATCACAACTTTGTTGTGGTGAAGGGGCTTAGGTAACTCAGTGAAGCTATGAGTCATGCTGTGCAGGGCTGCTTCTGCTACTGCTGCTACGTCGCTTCAGTCATGTCTGACTCTGTGCGACCCCATAGACGGCAGCCCACCAGGCTCCCCCGTCCCTGGGATTCTCCTGGCAAGAACACTGGAGTGCGTTGCCATTTCCTTCTCCAATGCATGAAACTGAAAAGTGAAAGTGAAGTCGCTCAGTCGTGTCCGACTCTTCGCGACCTCATGGACTGCAGCCCACCAGGCTCCTCCATCCATAGGATTTTCCAGGCAAGTGTACTGGAGTGGGGTGCCAGGCTACCTAAGATAAACGGGTCATAGTGAAGAGTTCTGACAAATTGTGGTCCAGTGGAGGAGGTAGTAGCAAAACACTCTTGTATTCTTACCAGGAGAACCCCATGAACGGTATGAAAAGAGGAAAAGATATGACAGTGGAAGATGAGCCTCCCCAGGTCAGAAGGTGTGTGGTATGAGGAGGAAGAAAATGCCATGAAATGATGGGCCCGGATATGATGATCTTAGTTTTTTGAATGCTGAGCTTCAAGCCAGCTTTTTCACTCTTTTTGTCCTTCATCAATAGGTTCTTTAGTTTCGCTTCACTTTCTGCATTTAGAGTGGTATCATCTGCCTATCTGAGATTGTTGATATTTCTCCTGGCAATCTTGATTCCAGCTTATGCTTCTTCAGTCTGGTATTTCATGTAATGCATTCTGCATGTAAGTTAAATAAGCAGAGTGACAATATGCAGTCTTCTCATACTCCTTTCCCAATTTTAAATCAGTCAGTGGTTCCATGTCCGGTTCCAGCTGTTATTTTTTGTCCTACTACAGATTTCTCAGGAGACAGGTAAGTTGGTCTGGTACTCCCATCTCTTTAAGAATGTCACACAGTTTGTTGTGATCCACACAGTCAAAGGCTTTGGCATAGTCAGTAAAGCAGAAGCAGATGTTTTTCTGGAATTCCCTTGATTTCTCCATGATTCAACAAATGTTGGCAGTTTAATCTCTAGTTCTCTGCCTTTTCTAAACCCAGCTTGTTCATCTGGGATTTCTCATTTCAAGCACTGTTGAAGCTTAGCTTGAAAGATTTTGAGCATAACCTTTCTAGCATGTGAAATGAGCACAGTTATAAAGTAGTTGGAATATTCTTTGCCGTTGTCCTTCTTTGTGATTGAAATGAAAACTGAACTTTTCCAGTCCTGAGGCCACTGCTGAGCTTTCCAAACCTGCTGCTATACTGAGTACAGCACTTTAGCAGTATCAACTCTTGGGATTTTAAATAGCTCCGTTGGAATTCTGTCACCTCCACTAGTTTTAGAGTAATGCTTCCTAAGCCACACTTGACTTCATACTCCAGGATGTCCAGCTCTAGGTGAGTGACCACACCATAGTGGTTACCCATGTCATTAAGACATTTTTTATATAGTTCTTCTGTGTATTCATCACTACTACTTCTTATTTTCTGCTCGATAGTTCCTTTACTGTTTCTATCCTTTATTGGGTTCCCTTGATATTTGCAATTTTCTTGAAGAGATCTCTTGTCTTCCGCACTCTGTTGTTTTCCTCTGTTTCTTTGCATTGTTCACTAAGAAGTTGTTTTTATTTTTCCTTGCTATTCTCTAGAACTCTGCATTCAGTTAGGAATATCCTTCCCTTTCTCCTTGACTTTCTTTTTTTTTTCTCAGCTATGTGTAAAGACTTCTCAGACAACCACTCTGCCTTCTTGCATTTCTTTTTCTTTGGGATGGTTTTGGACACTGCCTCCTGTACAATATTATGAACCTCTGCCCACAATTCTTCAGGCACTCTGTCTACCAGATCTAATCCCTTGAATTTATTCATTAACTCTACTGTATAATCATAAGGGATTTGATTTAGGTCATATTTGAATACCCAAGTGGTTTTCCCAACTTTCTTCAACTTAAATCTGAATTTTGCAATAAGGGGCTCATGATCTGAGCCACAGTCAGCCCCAAGTCTTCTTTTTGCAGACTGTATAGAGGTTCTCCATCTTCAGCTGCAAAGAGTAGAGTCAATCTGATTTCAGTATTAACCATCTGGTGATGTCCATGTGTAGTCATCTCTTGAGTTGTTGGAAGAAGGTATTTGCTATGACCAGCATGTTCTCTTAACAAAACTGTGTTAGGTTTTGCTTTGCTTCATTTTGTACTCTGAGGTCAAACTTGCCTGTTCTGGCTATCTCTTGACTTCCTACTTTTGTATACCAATCCCCTAAGATGAAAAGCACATATTTTTTGGTGTGAGTTCTAGAAGGCATTGTAGATCTTCATAGAACCAGTCAACTTCAGCTTCTTTGGCATAAGTGGTTGGGACACAGACTTGTATTACTATGATGCTGAATGATTGCCTTGGAAATGAACCAAGATAATTCTGTAATTTTTGAGATTACACTCAAGTGCTGCATTTCATACTCTCCTATTGACTCCAAGGGCTACTCCATTTCTTGCTCCCAGTAGTAGATACATGGTCATCTGAATTAAATTTGCCTTTTCCCATCCATTTCAGTTCACTGATTTCTAAGATGTCAGTGTTCATTCTTGCCATTTCCTGTTTGACCATGTCCAATTTATAGACCTTGATTCATGGACCTAACATTCCAGGTTCTTATACAGTATTGTTCTTTATAGCGTCAACTTTCCTTTCACCACCAGGCCCATCCACAGCTGAGCGTTATTTCTGCTTTGGCTCAGCTGCTTCATCTTTTCTGGAGTTACTACTAATTGTTCTTCGCTCCCCCTTTTCTGGAGCTATTACTAATTGCTCTTCACTCCTCATTTTCCAATGAGGTGTACTCATTGGAAAAGACCCTGATGCTGGGGAATGTTGAAGGCAAAAGGAAAGGTGCAACAGAGAATGAGAAGGTTAGATAGCATCGCTGACTCAGTGAACAGGAATTTGAGCAAACTCCCAGAGATAATGGATGACAGAGGAGCCTAGAGTACTACAGTCTATGGGGTTGCAAATAGTTGAGTACAGCTTAGTGACTGCATTAGCAGCAACAGTAACAGCAAGAATATTTTATTTCATCAGATTTTAAAAATAATTTTTAATGAAGATGTTTTCCTTGTACATATTTTACTTTTTTGCACGTAATTTTTTCATCACACATGTTCAGAACTCACTTCTACCATTACTGTTCCCTCTCTGTAAAATCCTCATGTTTCCACTTTGCTTCATCCTTGTTATCTTTTCCCTGTTGTTCGTATCTTCTTTCACTTTATTTCCAATTATTGGTGGTTTTTTTTCCTCTCTTAACTGTGACCAAGTATTCTTAGAAGTCCTTAAATCTGGATTCTTTACCTCCCCTTCCCTACAAATACTCAGTAATATGCTTCTTGTCACATTCTTCTTGTGACTCTGTTTTATCTCTTTTCCCTGTCATTCTGCTCTCATGTTTCTCTGAAAGTCTCTATTCTGTGATCCTTTTCTTGTTTAAGGCACTTTCTAAATCACTGACCGTAGTTGGCCATCACCCTTTCTTATTTTGCTTTGAAATCTCAGCAGGTACAATCTCTGCTGTTTTTCAGGACTGTGAATGTGGTGGTGAGCCAGAAGCTAGGTTTTCATTGTGTTTCATTGCTCCAGAAATTCCCATTCTAACCATCGTTGTTTTAAGGAGAAAAAGTTGATGGTGGTATCACTTGTTATGGAGTTGTGTTGCTCTTTAAGATTATTGACATTTTTGCTAGATTGCATCTCGCTTGTCTGTTGAACCACATTATCAGTTATAGGAGGTTTGGTTAAATATGAGTGCTTTAATTAAAACAGCTTGTTTTTCTATCTCACCTCCCCTCGTGCTTAGCAGCCAGCATTTGATGAAGCAGTTGACCAGCTCTGAGTCTGGCTCATCCTGTGCACCTGAGGAAGAAAGGTGGACAGATGCTATGTAATCTCTCCACCATCCCCACCTCCAGTAGAAAGTAAATTCTTGTTTCCTGAAACTACCAGTTATTTTAGATACCTCAGAGCCCAATGGCACATTCTAACTTTAAGAAGATACACATTCAGTTCAGTTCAGTTCAGTCGCTCAGTCGTGTCCAACTCTTTGCCACCCCATGAATCGCAGCACGCCAGGCCTCCCTGTCCATCACCAACTCCCGGAGTTCACTCAGACTCACGTCCATCGAGTCAGTGATGCCATCCAGCCCTCTCATCCTCAGTCGTCCCCTTCTCCTCCTGCCCCCAATCCCTCCCAGCATCAGAGTCTTTTCCAATGAGTCAACTCTTCACATGAGGTGGCCAGAGTACTGGAGTTTCAGCTTTAGCCTCATTCCTTCCAAAGAAATCCCAGGGCTGATCTCCTTTAGAATGGACTGGTTGGATCTCCTTGGCAGTCCAAGGGACTCTCAAGAGTCTTCTCCAAAACCACAGTTCAAAAGCATCAATTCTTCAGCACTCAGCCTTCTTCACAGTCCAACTCTCACATCCATACATAACCACAGGAAAAACCATAGCCTTGACTAGACGGACCTTAGTTGGCAAAGTAATGTCTCTGCTTTTCAATATGCTATTTAGGTTGGTCATAAGTTTTCTTCCAAGGAGTAAGATACACATTAGTCCACCCTTATGCAAGGTTTCGGTTACTGTGGTCAACTACAGTCTGAAAATATTAAGTGGAAGATTCCAGAAATAAAATTCATAAGTTTAAAGTTGAGCACTGTTCTGGTAGTGTGATGGTATTTTCCTGCCTGCTCCAGCTTGAGATGGGACTCACCCCTCTGCCCAGTGTGTCTCAGTCATTCGTCACTCAGCAGCTCTCTTGGTTGTTAGGTTGACTGTTGCAGTGCTTGTATTCAAGTGACCCTTATTTTACTTCATAATGGCCCCGAGTGCAGGAGAAGTGATGCTGGCAATTCAGAAATGCCAAAGATAAGCTGTAAAGTACTTAAGTGAAAAGTGTAAATATTCTTGACGTAAGAGAAGGAAAAAACATCATATGCTGAGGTTGCTAAGATCTGTGGTAAAAATGAACCTTCCATCTGTGAAATTGTGAAAAATGAAAAAGAAATTTGTGCTAATTTTGCTGTCACACCTCAAACTGTGAAAGTTATAGCCACAGGGCATGATAATTGTTCAGTTAAGATGGAAAACACACTTAATTTGTATAGTAAGGTATTTTGAGAGAGCGAGAGTACGTTCACATAACTGTTATTACAGTATAGTTATTGTTTTATTATCACTTGTTAATCTCTTACTATGCTTAATTTATCAATTAAACTTTATCATGGGTATATATGTATGAGAAATAACAGTACATACAGGTTTCAGTGCTATCTGCGGTTTTAGGGATCCACTGGAGGTCTTGGAATGCCTTCCCGATGGTTAGGGAAGGCTTCTGTATGTACAGAAATAATAGGGTTTTCTAGTCTTAGGAATTCACTCCTTTGCTACCTGGAAACCAAAGAGTGTGTTGATATATTTGGGTATGATTTATTTTCAAAGGACTTTTTTCCTGAGAAGGACCATTTGTTACTATGTTTCACTTGAGAGATGAGTATCTATCTTTTTTCTGTGTCATTTGAGTTTTAAATGAGGCCTGTGTAACCCCTGTTCTTCTCCAGACTGGAGCTTAGAAGTTATTCTCTTTTCAAAGCTTTCCTGGGCTTGGCTTGTGTGAGGGCTTGGCTTGTGTGCTGTGTACTCCAACCTCCCATACTTGCCCTAATAGCTGTCAATTCATTTTGTAAGTGTCTGTTAGCTTGTCTCTTTCCCATCTTCCAGGGTAGAATCCTTACTATCATGGGCATTGTCTTATTTATTGTGGTAAACATGTAGTAAATATGTTATTGCTGGAATTGAATACTAAAACTAAGCGTGTCTTTGATCTATAATGTGGCATTATACTCCATGTGACCTATCCCAGGGTGTGACTTTATACTGGTTTGCCTTTGTTTTTATCTTATTAGTTAATTAACTGACATTGTCCTTGGTGCCCTGTATGTACTTTAGATATTTGATGAATGAGTGAATAAATGCAGATTTTACTAATTAGCAACTTTATTTATACCTTCATTCTGAAAGACTTTAATTTTTATAGTCAATTGCCTCATTAGATTTCACATAGTAGAAATATAAACTCACCATGTATACTTTGGGTATGGACGGCTAAAACAAGTTTTTGTTATTTTTATTGCTGGATTTTGTTTTTAGCTCTCTTCTCCTCGTCCAAAGTCATTCAACTTCTTGTGAGCATGCTCACTTGAAAGGAAAAGGTAAGGGCCACATTCAGTAGACACAAACTGGCTGAATGATAGAAAGATTGGTCAAATCTCTTTTGTCTGCAAGTACTGTTGTAAAAATATGTCATTGCTGGAATTGAATACTAAAACTAAGCGTGTCTTTGATCTATAATGTGGCATTACACTCCATGTGACCTATCCCAGGGTGTGACTTCATACTGGTTTGCCTTTGTTTTTATCTTATTAGTTAATTAACTTCAGCTAATAAGCTACTATTATACAATACCCAGCTGTGGATGTGACTGGTGATAGAAGCAAGGTCCGATCCTGTAAAGAGCAATATTGCATAGGAACCTGGCAAATTGGAAGTGGTCAAACAGGAGATGGCAAGAGTGAATGTCGACATTCTAAGAATCAGCAAACTAAAATGGACTGGAATGGGTGAATTTAACTCAGATGACCATTATATCTACTACAGGAATAGTAGATATAATGGCAGGAATCCCTCAGAAGAAATGGTGTAGCCATCATGGTCAACAAAAGAGTCCGAAATGCAGTACTTGGATGCAATCTCAAAAACGACAGCATGATCTCTGTTCGTCTCCAAGACAAACCATTCAGTATCACAGTAATTCAAGTCTATGCCCCAACCAGTAACACTGAAGAAGCTGAAGTTGAACGGTTCTTTGAAGACCTACAAGACCTTTTAGAACTAACACCCAAAAAAGATGTCCTTTTCATTATAGGGGACTGGAATGCAAAAGTAGGAAGTCAAGAAACACCTGNGTTGGACTATAAAGAAAGCTGAGTGCCAAAGAATTGATGCTTTTGAACTGTGGTGTTAAGGAAGACTCTTGAGAGTTGTTTGGACTGTAAGGAGATCCAAACAGTCAATCCTAAAGGAAATCAGTCCTGAATATTCACTGAAAGGACTGATGCTGAAGCTGAACCTCCCACAATTTGACCACCTGATGCGAAAAACTGACTCATTAGAAAAGACCCTTATGTGGGGAAGGATTGAAGGCGGGAGGAGAAGGAGACGATGAGATGGTTGGATGGCATCACTGACTCGATGGACATGAGTTTGGGCAAGCTCCGGGAGTTGGCAATGGACAGGGAAGCCTGGCATGCTGCAGTCCATGGGGTGGCAAAGAGTTGGACACAACTGAGCGACTGAACTTATTCTGGTGGTGGAGCCAAATTCTATAATAGACATTATCCAGCTATGACCACTCTACTGGATGCAAAAGAGATGGAAAAAGAGTAGGTGCTTCCAGATTTGTGGACTTTTACAATGTAAAGTTCACAGTTTTACAATTATCAGGGAAAACAAGAAAAATGCATAAGAATTAAAGAACAAAAAACCATGTAACCCAGACATTGCGACACAAGTGAAAAGGCAACCCACAGGAGAAAATGACCCACAGGAGAAAATTTTTGCAAATCATATATCTGAAAAAAACTCTTATTTAGAATACATAAAGAATATATGTTGTATCTAGAGTACATAACTCAATAATGAAAAAACCAAACTTTTTTTTTTTTAATGGGTAAAGAATTTGAAGAGACATTTCTCCAGAGATGATATACATGTGGTTGTAGAAAAACATGAAAAGGTGCTTGAGATCATTGGCCATCAGAAAAACACACATCAGAACCACAGTGAGATATACCACCTCACGCCCACTAGGATGACAATAATATAAAAGACAGACAGTAACAAATGCTGCCAGGGTGTGGAGAAAGTAGAACCTTCATTACAACTAGTGGGGTCTAAGATGACACAGTCCTTTTGGAAAACAGTCTGGCAGCTCCTGAAACAGTTAAACATAGAATTACCACATGGCTCAGAAATTCCGCTTTTAAGTATATACCCAAGGGAGCTGAAAACACATCCACGGAAAAACTTGTGCCTGAATGTTAACAGCTGCCTTAATCATAATGGCTGCAAAGTAGAAACAACGCAATGTCCATTAACTGAGGAATGAATAAATAAAATGTGATATATCCATACAATGGAATATAATGTGCAATAAAAAGAATGACGTATTGATACCTGCTGTACCATGAAAGAACCCCAATAGCATGCCAAGTAAAAGAAGCCAGTCACAAAGGACCGTGTGTTATACAGTTCCATTCATATGAAATGTCCAGAATAAGCAAATCAGTATTCTTGCCTGGAGAGTCCCATGGATGGAGAAGCCTGGTGGGCTACAGTCCACGGGGTCACAAAGAGTCGGACTAATACAGAGCATAGATTAGCGGCTTCACTGGGCTGGGGGAAAGGGGAGGTTTCGGCGTCGGGGGACAGCTGAGGGGTGTGGGGTTTCGTTACGGGTTAATGAAAATGTCGACAACTGGTTTTAGTGATGGGTATTCAACCCTATTCTAAAATCATGTACTTTAAAATGGTGAAAGATATGTTATGTGAATCATATCTCAGTGAAAAGTGAAAGTGTTAGTCACTCAGTCATATCTGTAATTAAGATGAAAACAGACTATGTGGTAAAATAATAACTACTCTTGGTAGTAACGATTTACTTCACGTAGCAACATTTTTTTTGCCATAAAAGAAAACTAGCACTTGTCAGCCAACTTGAAACAAGGTGCTTGCAGAGTTTCTGCATAGTTTTTCTAAGTTGTTTTGCACAACCTCCTGCGACGCTTTGTGAAAGACAGGGTTCCAAGTCAAATTGGTTTGAGGTCCTGCAAACCACAGCCTCCCCTGGGGTGTTCAGAGCCCACGGATACATCACAGGTTCATTGGATTCTGCATTATAAGAGCATGTTTAACCCATCCATTCCTGGCGGTTCAGATGGTTAAAGAATGTGGGAGACCCGGGTTCGATCCCTGGATTGGGAAGATCCTCTGGAGTAGGAAATGACAACCTGCTCCAGTATTCTTGCCTGGGAAATTTCATGGACAGATGAGCCTGGTGGGCTACAGTCCATGGGGTTGCAAATAGTCAGACATGACTGAGCGACCAACACTTGCATAGTTTTTTCCTGAATACATTTAGTTGTGGAACTCTTTAAAAAAAACCCTCATATTTAAGGGAACATTGATTTGTGAAAAGCCTCTTGGAGAACACTAGTCATTTGTATCCATCTTCGGATATGGAAAACAAAGAACCTCTAACATGGAATTTGAATAGCAAGTAAAAGTCGGGCTCCTCATCTTTTGTGAGATCACACTGAGAAACAGATTAAGTGTGCTGCAAACGAATATGGAAAAAGACAACTTGTTGCATCATTTCTCAAGGTCATACAAGATTTGAAAAACAGTAGGCCATAATGCTCAAGTGGAGACTCTAGCCCTTCCGGTGATATGTCCATGAGTTAGTCCGGAAACCAACAGACAAAACCCTCAAAGCAACAATTCCACTGAAGCACTGTTTAGAAATATTACATTCTTTTTATGTATAAATGTAATTTCTAAGGAGCACAGGTCATAAGTCTTTACCTTGAGGTTTAGCAGCTCAAATCATCCTTAATGCATGAATCAAGTGAGTGGGAAGGACATTAATGTAACGGAGGAAAAGCTTTGAGTTGCATAACTTAGCTAAATCAAAACAAATCAAAGACAAATGTTTTTGATACATATGTGAATTTATAAATTCAGATTTATTTAAAGTAATTCTAACATAGGAAGGCACACAATTTTTCTTCCTCTTAAATTCATAAAGTAATAGAAAAACTTGATCATAGATTCAGCTCTTATCTGATTTCTTCTATTACCCAAGCTAAACTCCTCAACCAGAGAAAAATCTCTAGTTATCTTGCTCGTGCCTGAACACTTCTAGGGATTTGTCTGTAGGTGTTGTCAGCTTCACAGAGGGGGCCAGAGATAAAGTTCCCCTGGAGTCAGACCAGGATAAAACACATTATGGGTGAGAGTACAACCAGTCCATCCTAAAGGAGATCAGTCCTGGGTGTTCATTGGAAGGACTGATGCTGAAGCTGAAACTCCAGTACTTTGGCCACCTCATGTGAAGAGTTGACTCATTGGAAAAGACCCTGATGCTGGGAGGGATTGGGGGCAGGAGGAGAAGGGGATGACAGAGGATGAGATGGCTGGATGGCATCACTGACTCGATGGACATGAGTTTGAGTGAACTCCTGGAGTTGCTGATAGACAGGGAGGCCTGGTGTGCTGTGATTCACGGGGTTGCAAAGAGTCAGACACAACTGAGCGACTGAACTGAAATGAACTATCTGCACAGGTCTCCCACATTAAAGGACATTTTATAGCTGTGTGTGTGCTAAGTCACTTCAGTCACGTCCTATTCTTTGTGACCCTATGGACTGTGGCCTGCCAGGCTCCTCTGTCCACGGGGATTCTTAAGGCAAGAAAGAATACTGGAGAAGGTTGCTGTGCCCTTCAGGGGAATCTTCCTGACCCAGGGATCAAATGCATGTCTCCAGCGTTTCCTGCATGAAGCAGGTAGGTGCTTTACCATGAGCACCGCCTGGGAAGCCTTTTATGGCTGTAGCTATGGAAGGTGGTTGTTTCAGAAAGAACCAAAACCTAAAGAGGATTTGACTAAAATCATATCAAGTTTACCTACATATGTCCTGGAGGACTGCAAAGTTGCTAAAGATGACATTACCTAAGCTATGATGTGAAGAAATACAGTGTATTATTTTGCATTGAACTTAGAAATATAGAAGCGTGACTAAAACATTTTCAGTTTTGTTTTTTTTTTGCAGTAGGACCTAGGGAGAGACATGTTGTCAGACATCAAATTGTTATCACTAGAAAGACAGAATTAGGGATGCCAGGTTTTTCTAAGCAGATGATGTAATTCTCAAAACCATCCAGCTCTCTCTGATCAGTTGT
>SJYV01052418.1:0-11513 GCA_006410875.1 Neotragus pygmaeus | reverse complement strand
GGTGGGCAATAGTAGGATGTGTGCACACTTAGTCGCTTAGTCGAGTCTCGTGTCTGACTCTTTGCAACCCCATGGACCATAACCTGCCAGGCTCTTCTGTCCATGGGATTCTCCAGGCAAGAATACTGTAGTGGGTTGCCATTTCCTCCTCCATGGGATCTTCCTGACCCAGGGATTGAACGCACGTGCCTTGTATCTCCTGCCTTGGCAGGCAGGTTCTTTACCACTGAGACACTTGAGAAGCCCAGCAGGGTGCTGAAGCTAATAGAAAAATGAACTCCCCTGAGAGTGCATGTGTCCCAGAGGAACTCGGCACAAACACATAGAGAGCCACGATGTGGTAGAGAAGCCGTGAAGTGTCCAATGTGGGTGTTTCCTTTTGACAGCCATGGCGTGACCTATCAGGTGTAAGCCAAACCTTATGAAGAGCCGGAAGGGTGCCATTGCCGGTGACTCGGGCCTGCCCTGTGTTTCCTGCACCTGTGTCCTTGCTCACCTGTGCTGGCTCTGGGCTTGTCTCTAGATGTGGCTCTTAAGTGCCACCAACATGTATGTGTGTGTGCCCCATTTGGCTTGCAGCCTCTTTCGTGCCAACTGACTCAGGCAGTTGACTCATGTCTTACTCATAGCTGACTCCACCCTCACCTGCCCCCATGGCTTTGATTCTTGGTGTTGGCCTCCTGTACCTACCAGCTCATTAAATGCTTATATGCAGTGTTTCCTCTGTGCAGGCGGTGGACTGGGCGCCGGGCTACACTGGTAAACAAGACGAGTGCAGCTGGAACGCATCATCAAGGAGGAGGAAGGCAATCACCAGACAATTATACACAGGGTATAAACACCTGTGCACGTAGGGTGGAGCAGGGGCTGGAGGTGGGCAACCCCAGAGTAGGGAGAGGACGAGGCTGAAGCTCTAATCCTTGGTTGTGCATCCTGAATGTTGTATGCCATGAATTTCAGCTTAGTGCCTTGCCCGTCTGTCCTCTGGCACCCATCGCTTCACTTATCCACTCATTCATTGGCTTGTTCACAAACTGTTGAAACCCTATGATGTGCCAGATACTCTGTTAGATCTGGGGAATATGATGATAAAAAAAAAGACTGCTTCCAGTGCCACATGGGCTTCCCCAGTGGCTCAGACTGTAATGAATCCACCTCCCAAGGCAGGAGACAGGCACTCAATCCCTGGGTCAGGAAGATCCCCTTGGACTAGAACATGGCAACCCATTCCAGTATTCTTGCCCAGAGAAGCCCATGGACAGAGGAGCCCAGCGAGCTACAGTCCATGGAGTCACAGAGTCAGACACTGTTGAGTGACTAACACTTCCTGTGCCACATTGGACTTGAGGTTCCCAAATGTGTCTTGCTCCTCCCTGCCTCAGAACCTTCACATTGACTGTTCCCTGTGTTTGGAAGATCTTAGTCCTATTCCTCTCAGCCCCGACCTTTGCTAGTACACCTCCTCCATCTTTTAGACCTCAACTCGAAGGTCATCTCCATGGAGACGGCTTCCTTGGCCACTCGACTAGTTTAAGGCCTCAGTGCGATACTCTCATTACATAGCACCTGTAATTATTTACTTATTAGTGGAACTATTTCATTAATGTTGGTTCTCCCAATCATCTCTGTCAGAGACTCATTTGTTATAGTATCTATACTATTTAGCACAGGGTAATACATTTAATAGATGCAAGTTGAATGGATAGATGGGTGGATGATTGGATGGATGAATGAGTGATGGATAGATGGATGGATGGATGAGTGGATGGGTGGATGGATAGATGGATGAATGGATGGATGCATGGTTAGATGGATGGATTAATGGTGGATGGATGGATGGTTAGATGGATGGATGATTGGATGGACAGATGGTTGGATGGATGCATGCATGCATGTATGAACTAGAGCTGAAGCAGACAGGTACCAACTAAGAGGCTGACCCAGTTGTCAGGGCAAGAAAAAGATGAGAATTGGTGAACAAACCAAGGCAGCACAAGTGGGAAAGTTGAGGAGAGAACTGACAGGAGAGAATCTGTAGGATTTGGCCTCTGGTTGAATTTCAGGAGGGAGGCAGAGAGAGGAATGCAAGGTGACAACCAGGGTTCTGACAGAGGACAGGGCAGACAGAAAGCAAGAGAGCATGCTTGGAGGTGTTGGATAAAGGTGATTTTACCTTAAATTCTCTTGAATTTGAGATACCTGTTGAGACAATGAAGTGGAAATGTTTAATTCTGGCAACTGTGAAAGTTAGGATAATACTAGCTGCTCTAAGAAATAAATAGCAGTGAATTCCCTGGCGGTGCAATGGTTAAGTCTCTGTGCTTTCACTGCAAGGGGCATGAGTTTGATCTCTGGTTGCAGAACTCAGAACCCACATATGCACAGTTGGCAAAATAAATAAATAAAGGAAGAAAAATAAATTTCCACATTATCAATGGCCTAAAATAATATGTTTTTATTGAAAAAAATTTTTTTTCTTTGGTCCATGCTATCCTGTAAGGATAACAGTTGGATACACAGGTGGAGAACTCTGGGGAGATCTAAGCCAGAGATACCCGTGGAAGGGTGTGAAGCCATGGGAGGGGACAAGATGGAGTCCATATCATGGCAATGGAAGAGGGCCCAGCCTGGAGATGTGATAGGTAACAGATGAGAAGTGAGAAGGAACCAAGTGTTCAGCTCTGTTCCCAGCATGCCGAGGCCTTGCTAGAGTTTGCTGTTTTGGGAAATGGATTCCTAGTCCAACAAAATAAATCACGAAGTTTTCTTTCTTTCTTTTTTTTTTAAATTTGATTTATTTTTTGGGCTGTGCCAGGTCTTAGTTATGGCACTGAAGATCTTTAATTGTGGGATCTTTAGAACTGGGATCTAGTTCCCTGACCAGTGATGGAACTCAGGTCCTCTGCATTGGGAGTGTAGAGTCTTAGCCAACTGGACCACCAGGGAAGTCCCTCCCTTGACCTTTCAAGCCTTGTTCTTTTTCAGGTGAGTTTCTGCTGCTTCTTTCATGGCTGGTTTTATTAAGGCCACCAAAGAAGACTTCTGCCATTATGATGGTAATTACAGCACCCACACATCCAGAATGGTAATGGCATGTAGGTGGTGTCTATATACATGACACCCTCCCAATGCCAGCAATATCTGGTGATCACAACAGGCATCTCTACCCATCCATTGTGCTGTTTCCCAATGAACTCAGATACAGCCTCAAAATCTTTCTCAACCCAGGTCTCCAGGCAGCACTAATAAATTCTTGGGAGTTGGCTCATGAAATGAAGTCTACTTGCTAGCTCAGGTCAATAATTTTTCAGTTTGCACAGTGTTTTTATATATATTGTTTCCTTTTCTTAACAGCTTTATGTAGTAGTTGCTACCAGGCCTGTTTTATAGGTGAAAAAATTGCTGTCTCAGGAAGTTAAATGACTTATCTAAAATTACACATAGAAATCATGGGAAACTGAGGATGTGAACTCAGAGATCTTGATGTAATAAATCCCAAGGATACTGACAAGGTTTTCCCCACCTGTGTGTCTTATAGGTTACAGGGATTTTTTCTTTAAACTTTTTTTTATATTGGCATATACCCAATTAACTATGTTGTGATAGTTTCAGATACAGCAAAGGGACTCAGCCATACATATACATGTATGTATCCATTCTTCCCCAAACTCCCCTCTCATCCAGGGTGCCATATAACATTGAGCAGAGTTCCCTTGTTGGTTATCCATTTTAAATATAGCAGTATANATTAACTATGTTGTGATAGTTTCAGATACAGCAAAGGGACTCAGCCATACATATACATGTATGTATCCATTCTTCCCCAAACTCCCCTCTCATCCAGGGTGCCATATAACATTGAGCAGAGTTCCCTTGTTGGTTATCCATTTTAAATATAGCAGTATATACCTGTACATCCCAAACTCCCTAATTATACCTTCCCCTCATCCTCCCACCTTACAAGGATTTTTTTTTAATGCATTTCAGGAGAACAGAAAAGGTCAAGAGCATTTGCTAAACCTTGTGAGCTAGCCAGGAAAAATGGCTTGTCTAGCTGGGAAACATGAGCACATTCTAGATAAGCATCTTTAGTTGGAGTTTGGGCAAGTATTTGAGTCTACGTTCTAAAAAGCCATGTACAAGCCAACAGAGGTAGAAAACAGCAATCTTCAAATGTCCAGGACAGTGGACAGTGAGCATCTGCAAAACTGGATCATGGGGAGTAGGGCCATAGCCACTGAGATTCAGGGACAGAATTTTGTCCAGTTGTTCACAGTTTTAAAAAAGTAAACATGCTTAGTCCTTTAAAAATATATACTAGGGACTTCCCTGCTAGCTCAGATGATAAAGCGTCTGCCTACAGTGCAGGAGACCTGGGTTCGATCCCTGGGGCGGGAAGATCCCCTGGAGAAGGAAATGGCAACCCACTCCAGGACTCTTGCCTGGAAAATTCCATGGACTGAGGAGCCTGGTAGGCTACAGTCTGTGGGGTCGCTAAGAGTCAGACACGACTGAGTGATTTAACTTCATTTCACTTCACTAGGGACTTCCCTAGCAGTCTAGTGGTTAAGACTTCGCCTTCCAGTGTAGGGTGTGGGGATTCAATCCCTGATCAGGGAACTAAGATTCTACATGCCTCGCAGCCAAAAAAAACACAAAACAAAATATAACACAGAAATAATAGTGTAACAAATTCAATAGATTTAAAATGCTCCACATCATCAAAAAATATCTTAAACAAACAAACATACACTAGACCCAGTGAAAGGTAGCAAATCATGTGTGGTGGACACATGGATTAACAGAGATATACCGATTGTAAATGAGACGCTGGAGCTAAAAATGGCATTTTCTAGACTTCCTTGCCTCCAAGTATACAAGGTGTGAATTACTTTTTACCAACCAGATGACCTCGCGTGTGATGCTGAATTGTGTTGGGAGGAAAATGTGCTAGGGGCTGTGGCAGAAGCCATGTGGACCCGGTGGCTGCTGGGGACGTCCTGATTTAGGAAGCCACTCCTCAGAGATGCCTGTGGTGCAAGACTTCCTGCTTCTGAAGCTTCTTGGTCAGGCAAGAGCCAGAGGTTCCACGGCTGCCCAGTTGTGTGTTGTGGTTTGGGGAGTCTTCCCAGAGCCTGTCCTGGTGTCTATTTCTTCATCCCTCCCATGATTCTGCGGTCTGTCTTTGCTGCTTTGTTTCTTATTTGTTCTTGTTGTTGTGCTGTGCTCAGTCATGTCCGACTCTTTGTGACCCCATGGACTGTTCATACCAGGTTCATCTGTCCATGGGATTTCCCAGCCAAGAATACTGGAGTGGGTTGCCATTCCCTTCTCCAGGGATCAAGCCCAGGTCTCCTGCATTGCCTGGTGGATTCTTTATCACGAGCCACCCAGGAAGCCTTTAACCCTTCATAAATACCTTTCTGCTCAAACTCACTGGAGTGGATTCTGTGGTCTAGAGCCTAGAACTGTGATCAGCACCCTACCCCTGAGAGGAATGCCTCTCCCTGCGGTTAGGTTCTTCCTGGTAACTCACAGGCCTTCTGAGAGGTACTTTGTGAGCATGGAGCAGGCATCCAGCCCTCCCCTGAGACAAAGATTGCACCCCTGCTCTGGTTCCAGCTGCATGGGGATTCTTTTCTGAAAACAGAAGCCCAAGTCCCTGGGAGTTATAACTGGGAGCTTCCAGTTGAAAAGGTGGTTGCTGTTCCTAATGTCCTGGTTGAAAGGAAACAAGAAGGAAGACGTGTTCATTCTCCTTCTAGAAAGAAAGCAGAGAACTGTACTTTGAGCACCTCTTTCTTTTTTTTCCCCCTAATATTTATTTGTTTGGCTGTGTCAGGTCTTGATTTTGTTCTTTAGCCACTCAGTTGTGTCCGACTCTTTGCAACCCTATCGACTGTAGCCTGTCAGGCTCCTCTGTCCATGGGATTTCCCAGGGAAGAATACTAGAGTGGGTTGCCATTTCCATCTCCAGGGCATCTTCCCGACCCCGGGATTGAACCTGGGTCTCCTGCATTGCAGGCAGATTCTTCACCATCTGAGCCTTCAGGGAAACCCATACTGGGTCTTAATTGCAGCATATAGGATCTACTTCCTTGACCAGGGATCAAGTCTGTGCCCCGCTACATTGGGAGCTTGGAGTCTTAGCTACTGGACCACCAGGGAAGTACCTTTTTGCCCATTTTTCAATTGAGCTATTTATCTTTCACTATTGGTTGTAAGAGTTCTTTACATATTCTGAATACAAGCCCCTTATCAGGTATATAATTTGCAGATATCATCATCTCTTTGTGGGTTGTCCTTTCACTTGCTTAATGGTGTCAATATTTCAAAGTTTAAAATTTTGACTCATCCTTTTCTCAAGTCCTGCCCTCCCCAACATGTAATGAGACACAAATTTCACTGATTCTGCCTTAGAAATATCTCTGAAATATACTCCATCCCCACTGCCCTGTACATCCCCACCAGGGAAGTCCTAAGCACCTGTTTCAATAACCCTGGCCCAGGAGCTGCTTTCTGTGTGTGTGTGTGTGTGTGTGTGTGTGTGTGTGTGTGTGTGTTAATAACTGAAATACTAATCTTCTGGGGAATTCCTTCAGACCAAACACTCAGTTTGCTTCTTATATTAGTCACATCTTTTGTTTGTTATTCTCTGATNCTGTGTGTGTGTGTGTGTGTGTGTGTGTGTGTGTGTGTGTGTTAATAACTGAAATACTAATCTTCTGGGGAATTCCTTCAGACCAAACACTCAGTTTGCTTCTTATATTAGTCACATCTTTTGTTTGTTATTCTCTGATACTCTGACATCTTGGGGACTGCCGGCCCTGGAGAGATTGCCCTTCCATGGGATTAGCCAGTTCCTAGAGACAGTAAGCAACTCACCTGGGAGTGGACCTTTCAAATGTAGACCAATCCAGAGCTTGTACCCCTAACCACTTCCTTTACTGGGTTCTTCCAATCCAGATCATTATCTACCTGCCCTTATCACCCAGGAGCAAGGTCCCAAGTGTCTAAGGACAGCCCCCAATATGCCCAGCATCAGCTAAGATTATTTAAACCGGCCAATCCTCAGCTTCTTTGCCTGCATCACCTGTAGCTTCCTGAGGAAACCCCAGTGGAGGCTCTTGTCCAAACTTCCCCTCACTCCCTCTGCCACCCAGACTGACTCAGGCTTCTCTGTGTGTCACCCATGGTTTGCCACGTCCCCTTCTCTTGGGATCTCTGGGTGTAACTACTTTTTCAGAGGCAGTTGTCTCCTGATCTATTGACCTCACCATACCTAAAAAGTAACAAAGCCTAGATTTTAAAAACACTTCATTGAATACTCATTGGAAGGACTGCTGCTGAAGCTCCAATATTTTGGCTATCTGATGTGAAGAGCAGACTCATTGGAAAAGACCCTGATGCTAGGAAAGATTGAAGGCAAAAGAAGAGGGTGGCAGAGGATGAGATGGTTGAACAGCATTGCATCAATTCAATGGACATGAACTTAGCGAACTTCAGGAGACGGTGAGGGACAAGAAAGCCTGGCATGCTGCAGTCCATGGGGTTGCAAATAGTCAGACATGACTTGGCAACAGAATGACAATAATAGTATTTTCTAGGCAGTTGGTTATGTTAAGACTATTAGGGAGGGATTTCCCTTGGAGTCCAATGGTTAAGACTTCACCTTTCAATGCAGGGGATGTAGGTTCAATCCCTGGTTGGGGAACTAAGAGCCTACATGCCTTCTGGCCAAAAATCCCAAAACATAAAACAGAAGCAATATTGTAACAAATTCAATAAAGACTTTAAAAAAAGAATAGAAGAGAAACTAAGCAACAGTTCTGTGTGGTTCAAGAAAACTACTGACACTTTGAAGAGGGGTCCAATGGAGAATACATGGAATTGGAAGACATACACTGGGTTGAGTGTACCAATTTGGCAGATACTCAGACATGTACTTTGCACTTAAGATACAATTTTATTTGTTCTCTTTCTAAATTCCATCTTGGACTTTGAATGAAGCGATATGGAAGCAGCCAGCAAAATAATTCATTTAAGTACATTTTTGTTTTTAAAAGAGAGCTAAGATAAAGAAAGACTGTGGAAATGCTAAACCAAGCAACTCAGCACTTTGGAACAGTATCGGGGGATTATGACGAGGGGGTCAGTACATGATCAACTTGTGATATTACATTTCCTACACAAGGAAAGCTGTCCAGTTTATATGTTCTGTTTGAAAGAATGCAAGTAAGGACTGGCTTCAGTTTCCCATGGAATTTCTAGTATGAGACTCTGTTTATGTTAAGTGGAAGGTACCTCTTTGCATATAAGTTGGTATGATTTAAAAAAATACACAAATATAAAAATAAAAACTCTATTCATTCATCCATACATTTAAAGAATATCTTTTGGACTTCCCTGCTGGTCCAGTGATTAAGACTCTGAGCTCCCAGTGTAAGAGGCCTGGCTTCCATCCCTGGTCGGGGAGCTAGACCTCACTTGCTGCAATGAAGATCCAAGATCCTGCATGCTGCAACTAAGACCCGAAATAGCCAAATTAATTAATTCATTAATTTTCTTAAAAAATAATATCTTCTTAAGCCTCTCAAGTGCCAGGTACAATGCTGAGCCTCAGGCATCCAGTGGTGAAACATTCAGACGCTGTTGTTGCCCTTCATGCCCTTTAGGGGAACAGACAGGGAAGAAATAATCACACAAATCAATGTAAAATTTAAAATATGACAAACTGCATGAAGGAAAAATTACATAAAGGAGCAGAATGTGGCTTCTAAACTACAGCCTGGAGTGTAGGCCAAATGAAGAGTAGAGGAGACCACACAAGAAGAGGGAACAGCATCTGCAGAGGCCCTGAGGCAGGGAAGGGGGTGTCTTGGAGGAGAGGAGGGAGGGTTAGGGTAGCCCAAAGCATCAGGAGTGAGAAGAAGCAGGCATCAGATGGTTGCAGAGAGGCTGGCAGGAGGAGGTCATACAAAGCTTCTAAGGACAGCTTCAGGATGTCAGAGTTCTCTCTAAAAGTAATGACATGTCTTCAGAGTTATTTGGGACAGAGTTATCAAATCTAGTTTACTTGTTTAAAAAAATTAATTAATTAGAACTGGTTTTTCTGTTGCTAAAGAAATGAGGTTGGATGATTTTTTTAAAAAGAAAAATCAAGCTTCCTAAGGTAAGATTTACATACAATAAAATGCGCCCATTTTAGACATACAATCTGATGTGATTTTTTTTTTTTCTTTTCAGTTCAGTGGGTTTTTATGAGTTTTGAAACCCATGTAACCGCCAGCAAGCTACAGAATATTTCCACCACCTCCAACAGTTCCCTCGTGCCCCTGTGCAGTCAGTTCCTGGACTCCAGCCCCAGGAAACCAGCGATTTGCTGTCTCTGCTGTTATGAGTTCTGCCTGTACAAGAATTTCCTATGAAAGAATCAGATGGCGTGCAATTTTTGTGTATTTGTCTTCTTTCACTTAGCGTAACGCGTTAAAAAGTCTCCCTGGATTTGCATGTACTGGCAATCTATCTTTATGGCTGATCATTGTCCCATTGCATGGATGTACCGTTTCTTTTATCCATCCCTCCGTTGATGGACATTTGGGTTGTTTCAGGTTTGGGGATGTTATGAATAAAACTGCTACAAATATTGGAGTATGCATCTTTGTATGGTTATCTTTTTATTTCTCTTGAGTAAAATAGCAAGCAGTGGAATTGCAAGGTTGATGATAAATTTATGTTTAACTTCATAAAAAACCGCCAATCTCTGTTCCAAAATGACCGTGGGATTTTACAGTCCCACCGGGAGTGCATGAGGCCTAACTTGTTCGATGTCCTTGCCACACTTGTTTTCATCATTTTGTTTCCTTTAATTCAGCCATGCTAGAGGCTATTGAGAGGTAATCTCTCAAAGTGTTTTACTCCTTTTTTGAGGTACAGTTGACAATGAGTAATATATACTTAAAGTGTACAATGCGACAATTTGATATATGCATGTCTGTGAAATAAATGATTCTCACAATCCAGTTAATTAGCATCTCTATCACCTCACAGAATTATCTCCCCCCCCCTTTTTTTGGTGAGAATGCTTGAAATGTACCCTCAGCAACTTGCAAGTATAAAATATTGTAGTATTAACTATAGTCACCATGTTATACATTATCTCCAGAACTTCTTTTTAAAAAATATTTGTAATTATTTATTTATTACTAAGATATGGCTGCACCACATCTTAGTTGTGGCATGCAGGATCTTCTGTCTTCATTGTGGTATGCCAGATCTTTAGTTGCAGCATGCCCTGGTGGTCCAGTGGTTAAGACTCCACACTCCCAATGCAGGGTGCCTGGGTTCAATTCCTGGTCAGGGAACTAGATCCACTTGGGGCAATTAAGAGTTCATATGCCACATCTAAGAGTTTGCAGGCTGCAACTTATTATTGTTGTACCTGAAAGTTTGTACCCTTTGAGCAACATCTTCCTATTGCCTCCAGCTCCTAGCAGGGACCAATCTACTCTCTGTTTCTAGGAAGCTGATTTTATTTCTTAGATTTCACATATAAGAGAGATCATGCATTATTTGTTTTTCTCTGACTTCTTTTACTTAGAATAATGGCCTCAAGCCCCATCCATGTAGTTGCACAGGCAGGATTTCCTTCCTTTTATGGCTGAATAATATTCCATTGTATGTATAGACCACATCTCCTTTATCCATTCATCTCTCAGTGGACATTTAGATTGTGTCCAAGTCTTGGCTATTGTGAATAAATGAACACGGGAGTGCAGATGTGTCTTCCAGACAGTGATTTCATTCATTGGATATATACCCAGAAGTGAGACTGCTAGGTCAGATGGTAGTTCTATTTTTAATTTTTTGAGGAGCCTCCATACTGTTTTCCAGCAGTGTGTGAGAGTTCCCTTTTCTCACATCCTTGCCAAGTCTCTCAGTGTGGTTTTAGTTTGCATTTCCATCCCAAGGAATGATGTTGAGCTTCTGTTCACGTGCTAATCAGCTGTGGAACTATTGTGAAATGCCTATTTAAGTCTTGTGCTCATTTTTCAAAGTTGTGTTGTTCATCTTCTAGTTATTGAGTTATAAAAATTCTTAGTGTTTTCTGGGTGCAAGTCCTTGGTCAGATATATGCATTCTACTTTTTCTCCCAGTCTGCTACTTGTTTTCTCATTTTCTTAGTAATATCTTTTGAATATTTTCTGAAAATTGGTGAAATCCAATGTATTATTATTTTCTTTTATTGTTTAGGCAACAGGATAGCTTCTTTGTGAAGTAATCAGGCTCTGTCTGACAGGAACTCTATGGCTATTGTAAGAAAAAATGAGTGAATAAGGACTTTTGGTGTCCAGGGGTAAAGAAAGGTGGGTAGGAATTTGGAGGAGCCTGGGGGAGGAAGGAAGAATTATGAGGGAGGTTTCAGATGTCAGGATTTTTTTTTTTTCAATAATAGAACTATTTTATTAAACACATGAACGTACTTATTTTGTACAACACGCATTTCTTTCTTT
>SJYV01052414.1:0-12254 GCA_006410875.1 Neotragus pygmaeus | reverse complement strand
AGTCGCTGCAAGGGTGTGAAGGACCCCTTAGAGGTTCAAGAGGGAAGGGGTGACTTTCTCCAAGACACCAAAGCGGACAAGGTCCTCATCTAGCCTGGAGGAGAGAACCTCCTGGTTCTTCTCGAGTTGCAGCAGATTCTTCTCGAGTTACGACGAGGACCACATGGACCCAACCCTGTGGCCTCAGGAAAGGCCAGGCTCCACTTGAGTTGCGAGGGGCCTCCCGGGATTCCTGAGCAGACATGGCTTGCTCGTAAGTCCTTGTCTGGAGCCTGAGGTTTCTTCTCCAGTGCTGCCATGGATTTTGGGGTTCCTCTGGAGGCTCCACAGGTGAATCAGGCCTCGTTTCCTGTGGAGACGTGCAAGTCCACTTTACTTCCGAGATGTAGCGGCAGAGTGAGGCTTCCAGTCGACTTGACATAGGGGTCTGTGGCTTTCCCACAGTGTTGAAACACGTGCCACTGTGGTGTGAGTCCATACTCAGGGTGATATTCAGGGCAGTGCAGGGAAATGAGGTTCCTCTGGAATGGACTGAGACATATGGTGGTCTTTTGGAATGATGGCACAACCCCTGGGTTCCTCTCGACTTTCTTGTGGAGAGCGCCTCCTCTTGAGATGAGATGGGAATACCAGGAATCCTTCCCCAAAGAAGGAGGGAAAGGAAGCCTCGTCTCGAGTGGAGGAGAGGTGAAAGGGGCTAGGCTTGGGTTGTGGCGGGACCCTCGATGGTCCTCTAGAGTGGAGAAGGGTATGTCGGGGCACTTCTTGAGTGGCTGCAAGGGTGTGAAGGACCCCTTCGAGGTTCAAGAGGGATGGGGTGACTTCCCTCAAGATGCCGCATTGGACAAGGGCCTCATCTCACCTGGACGGGAGAACCTCCTGGTTTTTCTCAAATTTCAGTAGGTTTCTCTCGAGTTAGGATGGAGATCTCAGTGACCCATCCCTGTGGCCTCAGAAAATGCCAATCTCCACGTGAGTTTCGAGGGGCCCCTCTGGATTCCTGTGCAGTCGTGGCCAGCTCCTAGGTTCTTGTATGGAGCCTGAGGTTTCTTCTCGAGTGCTGACATGGATCGTGTGGTTTCTCTGTAGGCTCCACAGATGAGTCAGGCCTCATCATAAGTGGAGACGTGCAGGTCCACTTTCCACCCGAGCTGTAGCATCAGGGTCAGGCTTCCCGTCGAGTTGACACAGGGTCTGTGTCAGGGTACGTCTTGAGTGGCTGCAAGGACGTGAAGACCCCTTCGTGTTCCTCGTCTCGAATGGAGACGTGCACGTCTGCTTTCCTCCCGAGCTGTAGCATCAGGTTCAGGCTTCCCGTCTAGTTGATACAGGGGTTTGTGGCTTTTCCGCAAGGCTTTCCCAAAGGGCTGAGACACGTGCCACTGAGATATGAGTCCATACTCGGGGTGACAGTCGAGGAAATGCAGGGAAATCAAGTTCCTCTGGAGAGGACTGAAACATTTGTGGGTCTTTTGGAATGGTGGCACGACCCCTGCTGTTCCTCTCGACTGTCCTGTGGATAGCGTGTCCTCTTGAGATACGACGGGAACCCCGGGAATCCTTCCACAGTGAAACAGGGAAAGGAACACTCATCTAGAGTGGACGAGGGGGAAACGGGGCTCCTCTTGAGATGTGGCAGGACGCTCGGTGTTCCTTTCGAGTGGAGAACAGTATGTAGGGGTACTTCTGGAATCGCTGCAAGGGTGTGATTGACCCCTTCGAGGTTCTAGAGGGAAGTGGTGATTTCCCTGAGACGATGCAGCAGACAAGGGCATCATCTCGCCTGAAGGAGAGAACCTCCTGGTTCTCCTCGAGGTGTGGCAAGTGCCTCTTGAGTTAGGATGGGGACCTCAGGGACCCGGCCCTGTGGCTTCAGGAAAGGCCAGGCTCTTATGAGGGGCCTCTTGGGATTCCTGCACAGTTGGGGCCGCCTTCTATGTCCTCATCTGGAGCCGAGGTTGGAACCTGAGGTTTTGTCTCCAGTGTTAACATGGAACGTGGGGTTCCTCTGGAGGTTCCACAGGGGATTCAGGCCCTGTCCAGATTGGAGACGTGTATGTCCACATTCTTCCTGAGCTGTAGCAGGAGGGTCAGGTATCCCGTCAAATTGACACAGGGGTCTATGGCTTTCGCTCAAGACTTTTGGCTTTCCAACAGGGCTGTCACATGTGCCACTGTGGTGTGAGCTGAACCTCTGGGTGAGAGTTGAGTCGGCGCAGGGCCACCAGGTTCCTGTGGAGTGGATGGAGACATCTGGGGGTCTTTTGGAACGGTGGAACGACCCCTGGAGTAGCTCTCGACTCTCCTGTGGAGAGCACCTCCTCTTGAGATGCTACAGGAATGCCAGGAATCCTTCCTCAATAAAGCAGGGAAAGAAACCCTCGTCTCAAGTGGAGGAGGAGGTAACGGGGCTCTGCTGCAAGGGTGGGAAGGACCCCTTTAAGCTTCAGGAGGGAAGGGGTGACTTCCCTCGAGAAGCCGCAGCGGACAAGGGCCTCAACTTGCCTGGCGGGGTGAACCTCCTGGTTTCTCTCCAGTTGCTGCAGGTTCCTCTGGAGTTACGATGGGGACCTCAGGGACCCGCCCCTGTGGCCTCAGGAAAGGCCAGTCTCCACGCGAGTTATGAGGGGCCTCTGGGGATTCCTGCACAGTCAGGGCCAGCTCCTATGTTCTCGTCTGGAGCCTGAAGTTTCCTCTCCAGTGCTGACGTGGATCATGGGGTTACTCTGGATGCTCCAGAGGGGAGTCAGGCCTCATCTTGAGTGGAGACATGCACATCCGCTTTCCTCCCAAGCTGTAGAAGCAGAGTCAGGCTTCCGGTCGAATTGACACAGGGGGTTGTTTGCTTTCTCTCGAAGCTTTCCCACAGGGCTCTCACACGTGACACTGTGGTGTCAGCCAATACTCGGTGTCACAGTCGAGGCGGAGCAGGGCCACCAGGTTCCTCTGGAGTGGATGGAGACATCTGGGGATCTTTCAGAACGGGTGCACAACCCCTGGAGTTCCTCTCAACACTCCTTTGGAGAGCAACTCCTCTTGAGATGTGACAGGAATGCCGGGAATAGTTCCAGACGAATCAGGGAAAGAACCTGCATCTTGACTGGTGGGTGGGGAAATGGGGCTACCCTTGATTTGTGGCCAGACCCTCGGTGTTCCTCTCGAGTGGAGAAGAGCATGACCGGATACTTCTTGAGTCGCTGAAAGGGTGTGAAGGACCCCCTTGAGGTTTAAGAGGGAAGTGTTGACTTCATCTGAGACGTGGCAACAGACAAGGACCTCATCTGGGCTGGAGGGGAGAACCTCCTGGGTTTTCTCGAGTTGTGGCTTGTTTCTCTCGAGTTATGACAGGAACCTCAGGGACCCGACCCTGTGGCCTCAGGAAAGGCCAGTCTCCACGCGAGTTGCGAGGGGCCTCTTGGGGTTCCTGTGCAGTCGGGGCCAGCTTCTAAGTCCTTGTCTGGAGCCAAGGTCAGAACCTGATATTTCCTCTCCAGTGCTGACATGGATCGTGGGGTTCCTCTTGAGGCTCCACAGGTGAATCAGGCCTCATCTCGAGTAGATATGTGCACGTCCACTTTCCTCCCGAGCTGTAGCAGCAAGGTCAGCATTCCCATTGAGTTGATACAGGGGTCTGTGGCTTTCACTCGAGGCTTTCCCACAAGGCTGAAACGTGCCACCGTGGTGTGAGTCCATACTCGGGGTGACAGTCGAGGAACTGCAGGGAAATCATGTTCCTCTTAGGTGGACTGAGACATTTCGGCATCTTTTGGAATGGTGGCACTACCCCTGGAGTTCCTCTCGACTTTCCTGTGGAGAGCACCTCCTCCTGAGATGCGAATGAAACTCTGGGTATCCTTCCTCGACGAAGCAGGGAAATAAACCCTCAACTCCAGGGAAGGAGGGGGAAACGGGGCTCCTCTTGAGCTGTGGCGGGATGCTCGGTGTTCCTCTCAAGTGGAGAAAGGTATGTTAGGTACTTCTTGAGTCACTGCAAGGTGGTTAAGGACACCTTCGAGGTTCAAGAGGAAAGTGGCGACTTCCCTCGAGACACGCAGGGGACAAGGGCCTCATCTCGCCTGAAGGGGAGACCCTCTTTGTTTTTCTCGAGTTGCAGCAGGTTCCTCTCGAGTTATGATGGGGATCTCAGGAGCCTGCCCCTGTGGCCTCAGGAAAGGCCAGTCTCCACGCGATTTGCGAGGCGCCTACGGGGATTCCTGATATGTCAGGGCCGACTCTTATGTTCTCGTCTGGAGTCTGAGCTTTCCTCTGCAGTGCTGACGTTAAACGTGGGTTTCCTCTAGAGGCTCCACAGGTGAATCAGGCCTCGACTCAAGTGGAGACATGCACGTCTACTTTCCTCCTGAGCTGTAGCAGCAGGGTCAGGCTTGCCGTAGAGTTGACACAGGGGTCTGTGGCTTTCCCTCGAGGCTTTTCCACAGGGCTATCACACGTGCCACCGTGGTATGAGCCTATCGTCAGGGTGAACGTCGAAGTGGCACAGGGCCAACAGGTTCCTCTGGAATGTACGGAGATGTTCAGGGTTCTTTCAGAAAGGTAGCACGATCCCTGGATTTCCTCTCAACTCTCCTTTGGAGAGGGCAGCCTCTTGAGATGCGACAGGAACGCTGGGGAATCCTTCCCCAATGAAGCAGGGAAAGGAACCCTCATCACGAGTGGAGGAGGGGGAAATGAGCCTCCGCTTGAGTTGTGACTGGACCCTCGGTGTTCCTCTCGAGTGGAGAAGGATATGTCTGGGTACTTCTTGAGCATTGCTGTAAGGGTGTGAAGGACCCCTTTGAGGTTCAAGAGGGAAGGGGTTACTTTCCGCGAGATGCCACTGGGGACAAGGGTCTCACCTAGCCTGGAGGGGAGAACCTCCTGGTTTTTCTCGAGTTGCGACAGGTTCCTCTTGGGTTATGATGGGGACCTCAGGGACCTGCCCCTGTAGCCTCAGGAAAGGCCACTCTGCCCGCGAGTTGCGAGGGGCCTCTGGGGATTCCTATGAATTTGTGGCCGTCTCATATGTCCTCATCTGGAGCCTGAGGTTTTCTCTCAATTGATGACGTGGATCGTGGAGTTCTTCTGAAGGCTCCATAAGGGAGTCAGGCCTTGTCTCGAGTGGAGACGTGCATGTCCGCATTCCTTCTGAGCTGTAGAATCAGGGTAAGGCTTGCCGTCGAGTTGACACAGAGGGTTTGTGATTTTCCCTCGAGGCTTTCCCATAGGGCTGAAACACGTGCCACCGTGGTGTGAACCGATTCTCAGGGTGACAGACAAGGTGGTGCAGTGCCACCAGATTCCTCTGGAGTGGACCATGACATCTGGGGGCCTTTCAGAATGGTGGCTCAACCCCTGGAGTTCCTACCGACTCTCCTTTGGAGAGTGCCTCCTCTTGAGATGTGACAGGAATGCCGGGAATCCTTCCCCGATGAAGCAGGGAAAGGAAATCTCATTTCGAGCAGAGGAGGGGGAAATGGGGCTCCTCTTGAGTTGTGGCAGACGTTCGGTGTTCCTCTCAAGTGAAGAAGGGCATGTCGGGGTACTTCTTGAGGCGCTGCAAGGGTGTGAAGGACCTCTTGGAGGTTCAAGAGGGAATCAGTGACTTCCCCCGAGACACCACAGCAGACAAGGGCCTCATCTTGCCTTTAGGTGAGAACCTCCTCGTTTTACTAGAGTTGCGGCATGTTCCTCTCAAGTTATGAAGGGGAACTCAGGGACCCACCCCTGTGTCCTCAAGAAAGGCCAGTCTGCACGCGATTTGCAAGGGGCTTCTGGGGATTCCTGCGCAGTTGGGGCCGGCTCCTATGTCCTCATCTGGAGTCGAGGCCAGAACCTGAGATTTCCTCTCCAGTGCTGACATGGACCGTGGTGTTCCTTTGGAGGCTCTACAAGGGAGTCAGGCCTCATCTCGAGTGGAGACGTGTAGGTCCTCTTTCTTACAGAGCTGTAGCAACAGGCTCAGGTTTCCCATGGAGTTAACACAAAGGTCTGTGGTTTTCTCTCGAGGCATTCCCACAGGGCTGAAACACGTGCCAAGGTGGTGTGAGACTGTACCCGGGGTGACAGTCATGGCAGTGCAGGGAAATCAGGTTCCTCTGGAGTGGACTGAAACATTTGGGGGTGTTTTGGAATAGAGGCATGACCCTTGTATTTCCTTGTGACTTTCCTGTTGAAAGTGCCTCCTCTAGAGATGCCACGGGAATGCTGGGAATCCTTTCCAGTCGAAGCAGGGAAAGGAACCCTCATATCGAGTGGCAGAGTGGGAAACGGGACTCCTCTTGAGTTGTGGCGAAACACTCGGTGTTCCTCTTGAGTGGAGAAGGATATGTCGGGGTTCTTCTTGAGTCACTGCAAGGGTGTGAAAGACCCCTTTGAGGTTCGAGAGGGAAGGGGTGACTTCCGCCAAGCGCCATAGTGGACAAGGGCCTCATCTCTCCTGGAGGGGTGAACCTCCTGCTTTTTCTCAAGTTGAGGAAGATTCCTGTCGAGTTACTATGGGGAACTTACTGACCCGCCCATGTGGCCTCACTTACAGCCAGACTCCAAGCAAGTTGCAAGGGGCCTCACGGGATTCCTGCCCAGTTGGGAACTGCCCCTAAGTCCTCGTCTGGAGCCGAGGCGGGAACCTGAGGTTTCCTTTCCAGTGCTGACATGGATCGTGGAGTGCCTCTGGAGGCTCCACAGGGGAGTCAAGCCACGTCTCGAGTGGAAACGTGCACCTCTGCTTTCCTCCCGAGCTGTAGCAGCAGGGTCAGGCTTCCCTTCGAGTTGACACAGGGGTCTGTGGCTTTCTCTTGAGGCTTTCCAACAGGTCTGAAACACGTGCCACCGTGGTGTGAGTCCATACTCGGGTGGCAGTCGAGGCAGTGTAGGGAAATCAGGGTACTCTGGAGTGGACTGAGACATTTGGGCGTCTTTTGGAATGGTGGCACAGCACTTGGAGTTCCTCTCGTCTTTCCTGTTGAGAGTGCCTCCTCTTGAGATTCATCAGGAACGCCGGGAATCCTTTCCCGACAAAGCAGGGAAAGGAACCCTCATCTCCAGCAGAGGAGAGGAAAACGGGGCTTCTTTAGAATTGTGGCAGGATGCACAGTGTTCCTCTCGAGTGGAGAAGGGCATGTTGGGGTACTTCTTGAGCTTCGCAGCAAGGCTGCGAATGACCCCTTCGGGGTTCAAGAGGGAAGGGGTGACTTCCCCCGAGACACAACAGTGGACAAAGGCCTCATCTCGCCTGGTGGGGAGAACTTCCTGTTTTTTCTTGAGTTGCTGCAGGCTCCTCTCAAGTTACGACGGGGACCTCAGGGACCTGCCTCTGTGACCTCAGGAACGGCCAGTCTCCACACGTGTTGCGAGGGGCCTCGCAGCATTCCTGCATAGTCAAGGGCTGTTTCCTAAGTCCTCGTCTGTACCCGAGGCCAGAACCTGAGGTTTCCCCTCCAGTGCTGACATGGATCGTGGGGTTCCTCTGGAGGCTCCACAGAGGAGACAGGCCTCGTGTCATGTGGAGACTTGCACGGGCGATTTCCTCCTGATTTTCAGCAGCAGGGTCAGGCTTCCTGTCACTTTGACAAAGGGGTCTGCAGTTTTCCCTTGAGGCTTTCACACAGGGCTGAAACACATGTCTCTGTAATGTGAGTACATACTGGGGGTGACATTGGAGGCAGTGCAGGGAAATCACGTTCCTCTGGAGTGCACTGAGACATTTGGGGTACTTTTGGAATGATCGCACGAACCCTGGAGTTCCTGTCGACTTTCCTGTTGAGAGCGCCTCCTCTTGAGATGCGATGGGAACACCAGGAATCCTTTCCCGATGAAGTGGGGAAAGGAATCCCCATCTCGATTGGAGGATCGGAAAACGGGTCTGCTCTTGAGTTTGGTGAGACCCTCGGTGTTCCTCTCACGTGGAGATGGGTCGGTCTGGTAACTTTTTGTTTCACAGCAAGGGTGTGAAGTACCCTTGGAGGTTCAAGAGGGAAACGGTGATTTCCCCTGAGACACAGCAGCGGGCAAGGGCCTCACCTCGCCTAGAGGGGATAACCTTGTGGTTTATCTCGAGTTTCAGAAGGTTCATCTTGAGTTACGACCAGGACCTCAGGGACCCGCCCCTGTGGCCTCAGGAAAGGCCAGTCTCCAGGCGAGTTGGGAGTGGCCACTCGGGATTCCTGCACAGTCAGGGCCGGCTCCTAAGTCCTAGTCTGCTGCTGATGCCAGAACCTGAGATTTCCTCTCTCCTGCTGACATATATCTTCGGGTTCCACTGGAGGCTTCACAGGGGAGTCAGGCCTCATCTTGAGTGGAGACGTGCAGGTCCACTTTCCTGCAGGGCTGTAGCAGCAAGGTGAGGTTTCCCGTCTAGTTGACACAGGGCTATGTGTCTTTCCCTCAAGGCTTTCCCACAGGGCTGAAACATGTGCCACCATGGTGTGAGTCCATACTCAGGGTGACAGTCGAGGCAGTTCAGGGAAATCAGGTTACTCTGGAGTGGACAGAGAGCTTTGGGGGTGTTTAGGAATGGTGGCACAACATCTGGAGTTCCTCTCAACTTACCTGTTGAAGTGTCTCCTCGAGATTTGACAGGAACAACGGGAATCCTTTCCAGATATAGCAGGGAAAGGAATCCTCATCTCAAGCTGATGAGGGGGAAATGGGGCTTCTCTTAAGTTGTGCAGAACCCTTGGTGTTCCTCTCGAGTGGAGAAGGGTATGTCAGGGTACTTCTTGAGTTGCTGCAAGGGTGTGACGGACCCCTTCGAGGTTCAAGAGGAAAGGAGTGACTTCTGCCGATATGCCGCAGTGGACAAGGGCCTCATCTCGCCTGGAGGTTTGAACCTCCTGGTTTTTCCCGAATTGCTGCAGGTTCCTCTCAAATTATGATGGGGACCTTACTGACCCGCCCTTGTGGCCTCAGGAAAGTCTAGTCTCCAGGCAAGTTGTGAGAAGCCTCTCAGGATTTCTGCCCAGTCAGGAACGGCTTCTAAGTCCTCGTCTGGAGCGGAGGTGGAAACCTGAGGTTTCCTCTCCACTGATGACATGGATTGTGGGGGTTCCTCTGGAGGCTCCACAGGAGAGTCAGGCCACATCTCGAGTGGAGACATGAATGTCCACTTTCCTCCCAAGCTGTAGCAGCATGGTCAGGCTTCCCAACGAGTTGACACATGAGTCTGTGTCTTTCCCTCGAGGCTTTCCAACAGGGCTGAAACACGTGCAACTGTGGTGTCAGTCCATACTCGGGGTGACAGTCGAGGCAGTTGAGGGAAATCAGGGTACTCTGGAGTGGGCTGAGACATTTGGGCGTCTTTTGGAATGGTCGCACGACACCTGGAGTTCCTCTCGTCTTTCCTGTTGAGAGCGCCACCTCTTGAGATTCATCGGGAATGCCAGGAATCCTTTCCCGACGAAGCAGAGAAAGGAACCCTCATCTCCAGCAGAGGAGGGGAAAAGGGGGCTCCTCTTGAGTTGTGGCAGGACGCTCGGTGTTCCTGTCTAGTGGAGAAGGGCATGTCGGTGTACTTCTCGAGCTTCGCAGCAAGGCTGTGAAAGACCCCTTTGAGGTTCAACAGGGAAGGGGTGATTTCCCCCAAGACACCACAGCGGACAAGGGCCTCAACTCGCCTGGAGGGGAGAACCTCCTGGTTTTTCTCGAATTGCGGCAGGATCCTCTCGAGTTAAGACGGGTACATTAATGACCCGCCGCTGTGGCCTCAGGAAAGGCCAGTCTCCACGGAAGTTGCAAGGAGCCTCTCGGGATTCCTGCCCAGTTCAGAACGACTCCTAAATTGTCATCTGGATCCAAGGCTGGAACGTGAGGTTTCCTCTCCACTACTGAGATAGATCGTGGGTGTCACTGGAGGCTCCACAGGGGATTCAGGCCACGTCTCAAGTGGATACATGCATGTCCGCTTTCCTCCAGAGCTGTAGCAGCAGTGTCAGGCTTCCCGTTGAGTTGACACAGGTGTCTGTGGCTTTACCTCCAGGCTTTCCCACAGGGCTTAAACACGTGCCACCCTGGTGTGAGTCCATGCTCGGGGTGACAGTCGAGGCAGTGTGAGGTAATCAGGGTTACCCTGAGTGGATTGAGACATTTGGCCGTCTTTTGGAATGGTGGCATGACACCTGGTGTCCCTCTCGTCTGTCCTGTTGAAGGTGCCTCCTCTTGAGATTGATCAGGAACGTCAGGAATTCTTGCCCGACGAAGCAGGATAAGGAACCCTCATCTTGAGCAGAAGAGGGGGAAAAGGGGCTCCTCTTGAGTTGTGTTGGGATCCTCGATGTTCCTCTTGAGTGGGAAAGGGTATGGTGGGGTACTTCTTGAGTCACTGAAATGGTATGAAGGACTCCTTCGAGGTTCAAGAGGGAAGGGGTGCCTTCCCCTGAGATGCTGCAGCGGACAAGGGCTTCATCTCGGCTGGGGGGAGGAACCTCCTGGTTTTTCTCGAGTTGCGGCCGGTTCCTCTTGAGATATGACGGGTTCCTCAGGGAACCGCCCCTGTGGCCTCAGAAAGGGCCAGTCTCCTCGCGAGTTGCGAGGGGCCTCTTGGGATTCCTGTGCAGTCGGGGCCGGCTCCTAAGTCCTTGTCTGGAGCCGAGGTCGGAACCTGAGGTTTCTTCTCCAGTGCTTTCATGGATCGTGGAGTACCTCTGGAGGACCCAAAAGGGAGTCAGGTCTCGTCTCGAGTAGAGACATACACGGCCGCTTTCCTCCCGTTCTTTAGCAGCAGGGTGAGGCTTCCCACTAAGTTGACACAGGGGTCTGTGGCTTTCCCTCGAGGCTTTCCGACAGGGCTGAAATATGGGATACCGTTGTGTGAGTCCATACTCGGGGTGACACTCGAGGCAGTGCAGGACAACTATGTTCATCTGATATGGGCTGAGAAATCTCGGGGTATTTTGGAATGGTGACCGGACACCTGGAGTTCTGCTCGACTCTCCTGTGGAGAGCGCCTCCTCTTGATATGCGACGGGAATGCAGGGAATCCTTCCCCAACGAAGCAGGTAATGGAACCCTCATCTCGAGCGGAGGAGGGGGAAATGGGTCTCCTCTTTAGTTGTGGTGGGACACTCGGTGTTCTTCTCTAGTGGATAAGTGTATATCGGGGTACTTCTTGAGATGCTGCAAGGATGTGAAGAACCCCTTTGAGGTTCAAGAGTCAAGGGGTGACTTCACAGAGACGCCAGAGTGGTCAAGGGCCTCATCTCACCGGAGGGGAGAACTTGGTTTTTCTCGGGTTGCGGCAGGTTCCTCTCGAGTTATGATGGGGAGCTCTGGGACCAGCCCCTGTGGCCTCAGGAAAGGCCAGTCTCCACGCGAATTGTGAGGGGCCTCTCATGATTCCTGCACAGTCAAGGCCAGCTCATAAGTCCTCGTCTGGAGCCTGAGGTTTCATCTCGTGTGCTGAGATGGATCTTGTTGTTCCTTTTTAGGCTACACGGGTGTTAGGCCTTGTCTTGAGTGGAGACCTGCACGTCTGATTTCCTCCCAAGCTGTGGCAGCAGGGTCAGGCTTTCCATCGAGTTGACACAGGGGTCTGTGGCTTTTCCTCGAGTCTTTCCCACAGGGTTGAAACACGTGCCACTGCAGTGTGAGTCCATACTCGGGGTGACAATCGAGGCGGTGCAGGGAAATAAGGTTCCCCTGGAGTGGACCGAGATATTTGGTGGTCTTTTGGAATGGTGGCATGGCCCCTGGAGTTCCTCTACTCNCCCATGCCATTTTTCATAGTGGCTGTTCGAATTTACATTTACCAAGAGTACACAAGGGTTCCAATTTCTCTGATTTGTGGATTCGATTTGCATTTCTCTTATGATTAGTGATCCTGAACATCTTTTTTTAGGTTTTTTGGTCTTTTACATATCTTCTTTGGAGAATTATCTTTTCAAGTCCTTTGCCCATATTTTTAAAATTTTTATTGGAGTACAGTTGATTTACAATATTGTGTTAGTTTCAAGTGTACAACAAAGTGATTCAGTTTTATACATATATGCATGCATGCTAAGTCACTTCAGTTGTGTCCAACTTTCTGTGACCCTGTGGACTGTAGTCCATCAGGTTCCTCTGTCTATAGGATTCTCCAGGCAAAAATACTAGAGTAGGTTGTCAAGCCCTCCTCCAGGGGATCTACCTGACCCAGGGATTGAACCCATGTCTCTTATGTCTCCTGCATTGGTAGGCAGATTCTTTACCACTACTGCCACCTCAGAAGCCTATATATATATAACTGAATATGTATATATGTGTGTGTGTGTGTGTGTGTGTGT
>SJYV01052413.1:0-10764 GCA_006410875.1 Neotragus pygmaeus | reverse complement strand
TATTCATTGGAAGGACTGATGCTGAAGCTGAAGCTCCAATACTTTGGCCACCTGATGCAAAGAAATGACTCATTGGAAAAGATCCTAATGCTGGGAAAGATTGAAAGCAGAAGGAGAAGGAGATGACAGAGGATGAGATGGTTGGATGGCATCACCGACTCGATGGACGTGAGTTTGAGCAAGCTCCGGGAGTTGGTGATGGACGGGGAAGCCTGGCTTGCTGCAGTTCTTGGAGTCGCAAAGAGTCGGACCCAGCTGAATGACTGAACTGAACTGACAAACACTAAGTAACTCACGATGTGATCAGTTCAGTTCAGTCACTCAGTTGTGTCTGACTCTGTAACCGCATGAATCGCAGCATGCCAGGCCTCCCTGTGCATCACCATCTCCCAGAGTTCACTCAAATTCACGTCCATCAAGTCGTTGATGCCATTCAGCCATCTCATCCTCTGTCGTCCCCTTCTTCTCCTGCCCCCAATCCCTCCCAGCATCAGAGTCTTTTCCAATGAGTCAACTCTTCACATGAGGTGGCCAAAGTTATGGACTACTACAAAAATATTTTAGAATATTTTAGAGTCCTTAAGGGAACTAGAAAATGTTTGTAACACATTGTTAATCGAAAAAGGAAAGTTACAAAAGCATATGTATGTTACATGTACATAAAAATGTATACACATTTCATGCTTATATCTATGTTTCACATAGATATACTTATGTATTAACTATCTTACTGGAAGGGAATCATACACAGACACAAATGCCACACAAGCATACACACACAAACACCATAGTATCTATCACAATTTATTAGTAAAGCAGTATAAACTACCATTCGTTCCAAGTTCTATGTAGATGTGGATCTGTTGTTAGCTGATTTAACTTAAAATGAAGCAAACTTTGTAATTCATAGATAACAAACTTGTTGTTATTTTGCTCTTTGTTTTTCTCTCAAGGAAGTTTTCCTCAATTATATTTTAATTATTACATCTGTTTCAGTTGTTCTCATTTGCTCTTGTTTTTATGAATTTTTGGCTTTTTGTCTTTATCGGAAGGTTGACAGAGCTTTCTTCAACCACTTTCTAATACCATTTTAAACCAGAAGTCTCTGACTATTAAGATTCATATAATAATTTCATTTTGATCTTGATAATCCTCTGACAATCCTATAATTCTTACATGGGATTTTCTCTACCGTCCTCCATTTTTCTCATCTTCTAATTATTTTCATTGGCCTTTGTCCTTTTTCTACCTCTGAAAGTTTTTCAAATTTGTCCTCGTCATCACAAATCCCATTTTTTCTCAAAATTTATTCTGTTCTTTACTACTTCAAATGTAGGCTTTAATTTTAGCATTTTAAATTTACTTCTGCCCTTCTTTCTTTTGCCTTTGGTTCTGGTTTCATGAAGATCATACTTTCCTGCATACATAGAGAATGCCAAATAGTGTTCTAAAATTATTCCTTCTAGAGTTCCTGTAATAGACAATTTTCATAAGTCTTCTGAATATATAATCCCTTTTCTCTTACTTTATAGTCCTTTTTTTTTTAGTCTCCACGTTCATATTGTTGTTTTCTATTTACACATCCTTTAACAGAAGAGATCTATTCAGACCTACTCTTTGCCAACAAATGTGATATGTGGATTGCCCTTGACCCCAATTTCTGTCCACTGACAAGCTGGTCTATTCCTTTAACAGATGTGCCACAGATGGCAGATTGATGCAGAGTTCTTAGCACAACTCTTGTGCTTACCACACATCCGTCTAGTTCTACAGAGACAGGGTCTTTTTTCTTTGCCCTCCTCTCCAGGATCCCAGATGAAGTGTATATGAACCGCAGTCCCCAGGATTCACTGCTACAGGACTACATGTTTCTTCTTCCCTCATCTCTGGCAATTTTACAATTTTACTTTTGGAAATCATGCCTCCTTGGATTCATTGCCCTACCATTAACATTTTGTCTTTCTTCCTGATTCTAATTTTGTCTTTTTCATTCTGGGAATTATGGTTTGGAGTGGTTATAAAAAGAATTCTAATCAGGAAAGTTGGGAAGGACACTCTGGGCTCAACTTTTCTCTTTCAAAAGTGGAACCCATTAGGAAAAGAATGTCTGCCCAGTTTTCAAGTTGAAACAGATTTTACTTTTTGGAATCAAAGTGGAAATAATTGGGAATGGCTGAAGAGGCATCCTGTCTAAGATGAGATGGGAATGATATGATTGAAACATTGGTTACATTTTAAACAGTTCAATGCTTATAGTTAATGAACAACTGTTGAGTAATTTGTCACTGTCTTGACACTGGTTATTGGTGGGTTTTTATGAGTTTGGGATTTTCTGTTTATTGGAAGATTGACAGGTTTTCTCCAACTACATATCTAATACTATTTTAAACCAGAAGCCTCTGACTATTAAGATTTATATAAGAACTTCATTTTAATCTTGAGTATAAGTGAAAGTATATTAAGGTATTTTTATTTTAAATTTACTCTGTAATTTGAAGTCTAATAAAGTGCCCTGTGTGATCCTGGTGATCTGATACCTCAAAGCCACCAACATCTGAAATCTTTTTAATTATATCTGATTGGATTTTTCCATCAGTCTTGGACTCTGCTAATAGTGAAAGGTGCTGTATTTTTTTCAGTAATGTTTGGCAATTTCTTCATTATAAACCAAGCAGTCATTAGCAGATCTGACTGCCTTATATGAAAAACTGTTGAAGAAACTGAATGTTCAGCTTGGAAAAGAGAAAAAGAAACATGTAAGAGCTCTCAAATCTTTTGGTATTTGAAAGCTGCCAGGCATAAGAGAATAAGTTTACTATGTATAATTCTAGGGTGTAAAATTAGNTCATAAACCAAGCAGTCATTAGCAGATCTGACTGCCTTATATGAAAAACTGTTGAAGAAACTGAATGTTCAGCTTGGAAAAGAGAAAAAGAAACATGTAAGAGCTCTCAAATCTTTTGGTATTTGAAAGCTGCCAGGCATAAGAGAATAAGTTTACTATGTATAATTCTAGGGTGTAAAATTAGCAACAATAAGTAGATATTAGAGAGGAGTGAGCTTTTAGTATTAGATTGTAAGCTTCTAAAGGATCTTATTGGGTTTCGTTCATTGTCTCTACAGCCAGTAGATGCTAGATAAATGTTCATCAAGTGAATGTTGTTAATCATTTGAAAGACATTTTGCGTAATGCATTCAGGTACAGAATGGATCATCACCTGACAATGATGTTCTATGACGAATTCCTGATTGGAGAAGACAAATATACTGAATCAATCTAAGTTTCTTTCATCTCTAAGTTCTGTGACTCACGGCTCCACCTGCAGATTAGAACAGATGGCCTTTTAATTCCGTATTTAATAAGATTGTTGAATAATCCAGTATGGTGATATGAGTCCAGACTCTGCTTTCTTGTCCAAACTTAGCTGGTTATTGTGCTTTGGGATAAATCACTTTGCTGTGATGTAAATCACTTCACTGTGATGCAGTAGTTTAGGTCTTTGTTATACAGCTTTGATGATGAACACTGATCTTCTAACTGGTTTTCTTCTATAGTCCATTAGTCCATTAACCACATTCTGGATTGTGGGTCTTTGTAAAAACCTGCTTCTACCACGACACTGGGCTTCCCAGGTCACAGTGGTAAAGAATCCACCTGCCAGTCAAGGAGATGGAAGATACTCCAGTTCAATCCCTGGGCCTAGAAGATCCTTTGGAGTAGGAAGTGACAACCCACTCTAGTGTTCTTGACGGAAATTCCCATGGACAGAGGAGCCTGGTGGGCTACAGTCCATGGGGTCTCAAAGAGTTGGGTGTGACTGAGCATGCTAGCATACACACACACACACANTTTTTTTTTTTTTAATTTTTACAATCTTGTGTTGGTGTTTGTCATACAACACAAATCAACTGTAATTATACATTTATCCCCTCCCTCCTGAGCCTTCCTCCCCTCCTCCTATCCCATCCCTCCAGGTCATCACATGGCTCCAGACTGGGCCCCATGTGCTATACAGCAACTTCTGGCCAAGCTATCCATCTTACACCTGATAGTGTATTTATGTTGATGCTACAGGGTCACGCTGAGATGCAGCCAGGCTAGGAGCCAAAGACACAAGGTCCAAGAGAAGAGAAATCTCTCTGAGGTTTCATCTTGAGAGGCAGGAATATCAGTTAATGCTTATCAACATCTCTGGGAAACTCCCTTCTAGGAGAGCATGTAGCAGATGCGACAGGGCTGCAGCGGATGGAACTGGGCTCCCAAACCAAACATCCAGGTCCTGACCCCCAGAACCTGCGAAGAGGACTTGGCTTGGTAAAGGGTCTTCACAGCTGAAACTAAGTTAAGGCTCGTGTGATGAGCTCATCCTTTAATCAGTGTGGGGACCTGAGTCCAATGACACACGCAGGGGAGAAGGCCAAGTGAAGACACAGGCGGGGACTGGAGTGATGTGGCCACAAGCCCAGAACTACCTGGCACCACCAGAGGCTGGAAGAGGCAGGAAGGATCCTCCCTGAGAGCCTTCGGGAGGAGTGTGGCCCTGCCGATACCTTCACTGGGACTTCCAGCCTCTTGAACCAAGAGAAAATGCACTTCTGCTGTTTTAAGGCCCCAGGTGGTCCTCCTGTTACAGCAGCCCTAGGATATGAATGAGGCTTCCCCAGTGTCCCAGCAGTAAAGGACCCCCCTGACAACGCAGGAGACCCGGGTTCAATACCTGAGTCAGGAAGATCCTCTGGAGGAGGAAATGGCAACCCATTCCAGTATTCTTGCCTGGAGAAGCCCATGGACAGAGGAGCCTGGAGGGCTACAGTCCCTGCATGGGGTGCAAAGAGTCAGACACAGCTGAGCGACTAAAACAACTACCGACCACCAAGCCTTCTGGTTGAGACAACTGGTGTCCATGACCAAGAGTAAAAGACATGCATTTATTTAAATGCATAATAAAAAACATTTTATTATATGTTTTACTTTTTTACTTATTTTTGTAACACAAAGATATAGATACTAAATAAACGTTGGTGTTTAAAGGTCTCTTTGGATCTCAAAGCACTTTAACATTCCTTGCAGAAAGCAAGGCACCGTTCCCATTTGGAGCATCTCTGGCAGAAGGTTAAGGGGATGTTCGATCCTCTGGGCGCTGAGTGCCAACTTTAAAACAATGCACGAGATGCACTAAATGCATGGAATGCACTAAAACAATGCACGTCACAATGCACGAAACAAACAGCCAAAGGGGTCAGTGCAAAAAGGGAGGGTTTATGGAGTTTCCTGGAAGAAAGATGGAAGATGACCCACAGGGGCTCTGGGGGGATGGGATCCTGGCTTGTTTATGGAACTGTTGTTTCCACCTTCCCTCTGGGTGACTCACGCTAAAGCAGTCCAACCATCTTCCAGATTTCAAACTGCCAGACTCCTCTGCTGAATCCAAACAAGGGCGATCAGACTGAATCGTTCTTCCACCATTCACGATACAGGCTGAAAAAGCCTGTGGGCCAGGGTCCCCCCCACAACAACCCTTCTTATCAGAGCTCAGCAGACTCAGAGACACAGGTCTCATTTTCCCAGGGATCCATCTCAGGCCCTCTGTATGTCTGCCAGCTCTCAGCTTCTGCCAGAGACAGGAGACCGGGGGAGAGATGCTAAAGCCAGAAGAAATGAGATCTCATATTGGGATGTGGCCCAGAGCCTGCTGACTTTGAGGGACCTCCCTGCTTCTCTCAGGCTCACCAAAGTTCTGGTCCTTTCTCTTCCCTTCCACATGCAGTGCCTTATCCAGCACTCTACTGGATCAAGCCAGAGTGACCCTGGATGGGCGAAGGCTTAAAAAACACAGCATCATTTTAGCCAGGTTCACACCAATCTCCAATCTCTGCTCATGTGTCCAAGGCTCTGAGTCCAAAGGAAAGTCAAAAAAGAACCTCAGACAAGGGCTTGCTCCACGTCCTGACACTCAAACCTGTCCTTAGGAAAGGACAGAAAAAGCAAAGGGGCTGACTCTAGGCCCTCCCAGCAAAGCTGAGGCTGTGGCAGGTGGGACCCTAGGCCCAAGAAACATCTGCCAACCCCCAGGGCTGACCAGCTTGGTGCTACTGCCAGCTTTGTTTCTACCTGGGCCTCCAGAGACCTAGAAATATCCCCCCAAATCCATTCATAGGATAAAGACTAACATATATGGAGAATGGGGTTATTTTTCTTTCTTTCTATTTTTTTTTTTTTTTTTTTTTTTTGGTGGCCACACCACTCAGCTTGTGGGATCTTAGTTCCTCATCCAGGGATTGAACCCAGGCCCTCTGCAGTGGAAGCACAGAGTCCTAATCACTGCGCTGCCAGGGAATTCCCAAGAATGGGGTTATAATATAGCACTCCCTGGTATCCATGTATGTATGTATGTGCTCAGCCATGTCTGACTCTTTGCAACTCTATGCACTGCAGTCCATCAGGCTCTTCTGTTCATGGAATTTTCCAGGCAAGAATAACTGGAGTGCAGTGCCATATTCTACTCCAGGGTATCTTCCCAACCCAGGGATCAAACCCATGTCTCTTATGTCTCCTGCATTGGCAGGTGGAGTCTTTACCTCTAGCACCACTTGGGGAGCCCTCTCTCATCCTTGAGTGGCACCTATGGTCCTTCCTCCTTCTCCTCCTTCCCCTCCTTTCCCTTCCTCTAGTCTAATGAGATCACTTTATTTTAATTCTGAATAAGAATTTACGTTTTCTAAGTTTCAAAGGAGCCCAGTTGAGGAGGATGATGGCATGAAGTACTAAGAAGCCACTATCCTACACTACATATGGCGGGAAAGCAAAGATGGGGGGGTCAACAGAGGCAGTCCACACCCAAAGTGCCTGTCAGATCAGTGTGGGGGCGGACACGGCATCTTTGTGAGTCACTGAAAGTGTGTGAAAGTCCACCCTCAATATCACAGGGAGATAAAGTGACAGTTGATGGAAAAGAAAATGGCACAAAAGTGAAGAACATTGTACTAAAAAATTTATTAGGGGCTCTTCCGTGGATTAATAATATTTCCCCTAGGTCAATGCTGTTTGTATGTACATATTAGAAAGTTGGAAGAAAAAAAAAAATCATCATCTCACAAGAAGAAAACCTTTCCCTTTCTCGGAAGTCAGAGTGACCCTACTTGCCCTCTAAATTGCTTCCAGAAGTTCAAGTTATCAAAAGGAGTTTCATGGGTTGTTTTTTTTTTTTTTTTGGTGGATCATTTACCAACTGGGACACATTTCCTCTTGGAGTTAAAACCATAGCTTACAATTTGTCTCAATGATTCTCCTGCCAAAACCTGGCCTTAGTTCAACTGATGAAACATCTTCATTGCATAAGCCACTCACGATCCATCCATTGCTCCAGAATCATTTTTCCACCCTAGCGTCAGGGTCGGAAGATGTGACCAGCTCCAGTGTTTGATAGAAGTGACCCATCCATTCCCAGCATGTACGGAACAGCTCCCTGACCAGAACCAGACCCCAAAGCCTATGCTCCAGAATACTTGCTCTCCCCACGACACATGCAAGAAGAACAGAGGCTTCCTGCCCTCCCAGAGGGGCACCTGATTGATGGACGAGTTCTAGGATGTGAATTAGGTGACCTTCTCCCGACTCATGCACAGTGAACGACTGAGGAGTTTTACGATAAAACTGCTTCTGTGGTCACGTGCCAAGGGCAGCATCCAAATCGCTCCCTCACCCAGCACTAAAGCATGTGCAATTAGGAACACAGGAGCAAAGATCCTGAACTTCCAGTAACATTTCCTACTGATAGAGCCTGCCTGAAATAACCCCAACCCTCCTCCTCCTGAAATAATCACAGGTATGCCCACCACAGGGTAAAGACTTAATAAGAAATCTTTAATATATTCATATGTTGTATTAATTCCAATAACTCAAATTTCAGGGGAAAATTATAAGTGTGTTTATCCTTTGTTAACTACAGTGTAAGGAAGGGCTAAGGCTTCCCAGGTCTCGCAGCAGTAAAGAATCTACCTGCCAATGAAGGAGACTCTGGAGACATGGGTTCAATCCCTGGGTCGGGAAGATCCCCTAGAATACAAAATGGCCACCCACTCCAGTATTCTTGCCTGGAAATCCTATGGACAGAGGAGCTTGGCGAGCTACAGTCCATGGGGTCGCAGAGAGTCGGACATGACTGAACACAGCACAGTGGCAAGGAAGGGCTGAGAAAATGATAATGCATCCATATAATGAAATATATGCTCAGAACAGTATTTAATAAGGTTGAGACTTGTTCTCAGACCAAGGGACAAGAATAATAATATGAAATTAAATATACAGTCTGTATTTTTTTTCAACCATGTGACAATATACATTAAAAGGAGGTTATAACAGTTTTTCTGGGAGATGAAAAATTGGATGAATTGTTTTTATTCCTTATACCCTCCTTCTTCGACTGTCTACATTTAGCATATACTACTTGTCTATACTGAGAAAATAAAAGTTCCTTAATTTGACCAAGACACGGTTTGAGGAGGCAGGTGATAAAGGTGCTGAGGTGGAAGGCGACTAGGCATCCCTAGAGTTACTATGCTCACTGCTGACCCCCCGCCCCCAATCACGACACTTCAAGCACGGGGGGTGGGAAGGGTCCAGAGCGGTCTTCAATTCCACCCAAGACCCCACAGTCCAAACCCTCTGGTTCTGAGCGAGATCTTTCATGATTCACTGCAGGCCTCTGGGCTGGTCACTTCCCTTAAAATAATCCAGCTGGCAAAGCACATAGCGTGGTCGGGAGGATTAATTCATTCATGTTTATAGACAAGCTCTCTGAGATTCCTGGATGGGAGTTGCCCCACACTAAGTAGTGTGAATATTCGGCTGAGTAGATTTCCAGGGCAAGCTTCCCACCGCAAATTCTCTAAACTTGATGCAGATGCCCAAATTCAGAGCAAAATTTATGGAAGTTGGCCGATAGACTGCACGCCATAATAATAAAAATGATTCGGAGGTCAACTGCCTATAATGAACTGAACATCACTGTGTCTGGCCTTCCTGGGGGACCAGGAGGCTGGATCCAACGGGTCAGTGTTGGGCAAACTCTGGGCCACTGATGAGCAGGATGTCTTGGTCCTGGGTGAGTATTAACCCTTCCAGGGTTATGTACTACGACTATACCTTAGGGATGCAAATGGTCAAAATGTGCTGTGGAAATCCTTAGTACACACCCACTGGCCCCAGACCCAGCAAAAGTAAAATCATGATGCAGAAAAACCTAGATGTGGCATTGCTGGGAAAGCATGAGTATTTTTTAAGAAAATTCACAGTGGCGGCTCCCAGATGAGGAACTGACTTTGGACAACCTGTGGGTGAGGAATGACTCGCAGGATGAGCTGGCCCTTCGCAAAGGCCAGCACTTAGTCCAAGCTGCTGCTATGGCCAGCTCCCGACACTGGGAAAGACGCTGATCACTGTGAGGACCAGGAGGTAGCTGCAAGGAGGCCTGGAGGCCTAGAGCCCTGGGATGCTCTTCTTCCTTCTCCCACCTCCGACCAGTTGGAGGACAGACACTGCTCATTTGTCAGAGAAAACTGAAAGCCCGAGTTAACCCAGAAGATACAGAATTGCATTTCAGAGGCTCTCTTCTGACCACACCTTGGGGATTTCAGCTGAAAGCCCAGAAATGAAAAAGACCCAAAGGGAGGTGGTTCAGGTCTCCTCCCTTCAAAGAAGTTTGTTTTGCAGAGATTACAGAGATGGCAGGATAGTGAAGTCATACGTCACCTCCCTCCCCACGTCACTCTGCACCAGGCCCCTCAAAGACAGCATAAGCTGTCCAAGTAAAATTAGCACCATTTGCTTATCACGCGCATGAAAGGACCTACTTCTTTTGGCCTCTGAGTTGGCACCTTCACTGACTCCATTCCAGTGTACATTTCACCTTGAACTCCAGATCCGCCCTGCTGGGGATTTGTTTTTGTTAAGTCGCTAAGTCGTGTCCGACTCTTTCTGTGATCCCATGGGCAGGAGCACACGAAGCTTCCCGGAGTTTGTTCAAATTCATGAGTCGGTGATGCTATCTAACCATCTCATCCTCTGTTGCCCCTTCTCCTTCTACCTTCAATCTTTTCCAGCATTAGAGTCTTTTCCAATGAGTTGGTTCTTTGCATCAGGTGGCCAAAGTAGCAGGATGTCATTCTCATAGCAAGTTACTACTTGCCTATGAATGCTAAATATACCTATCGATCTGACCTTAGATGTTTTTTTAAAAAATAGAAATATAGGGCACATTATGAAATAGAAATAGAAATTCTTGGGCACATTATGGATTAAGTCAGATAACAAGTGACCCCAACTCAAAACCGGTAACCAAGGGAAGTGAGAATTAGCATCGGCTTTGCTCTGAACTTTGTGCACAATCAGTCCTGAAAATCTCAGTTGGGCTGCCCCATCGGAAATCACATGGACATGTTTCTTTCCAGGAAGTTAGGACAATGAACGAGGTCTTGAACTGAAAGCATGGGGAGTTCTCACGGTGGGGAGAGAAGGGGGCAAGGTTAGCATCTATTCAGATTGCTCTTTCTAATAATTGTTGTTCATAAGGTGATGGAATTCCAGTTGAGCTATTTCAAATGCTGAAAGATGATGCTGTGAAAGTGCTGCACTCAATAAGCCAGCAAATTTGGAAAACTCAGCAGTGGCCACAGGACTGGAAAAGGTCAGTTTTCAGTCCAATTCCAAAGAAAGGCAATGCCAAAGAATGCTCAAACTACTGCACAATTGCACTCATCCTACAT
>SJYV01052405.1:0-22067 GCA_006410875.1 Neotragus pygmaeus | reverse complement strand
AATGTCATTGGTAATTTGATAGGGATCACATTAAATCTGTAGATTGTGTTTGATAGTATAGGCATTTTCACAATATTGATTCTTCCTACCCAGGAACATGGAATATCTCTCCATCTGTTTATGTCATCTTTGATTTCTTTCATTAGTGTCTTATAATTTTCTGTGTACAGTTCTTTTGTCTCCTTATTCCTAGATATTTAACTCTTTAATAAATGGAAGCTGTTAGTTTTTTAACTAAAGGAGAAACTTTTCTGTTCTGGGACAAGTTTCAAATTTGTTTTATTATTATTTTTGTGTTTTTATCAAGTAAGAATATTATAGTATGTATAAAGTGCTTCTGAATTTTAGCACACAAGTTCCAATATGGCTTTAAACACCCACATAATACTTATATACACCAGCACACATACATATCCTATTGAATGTATGAATTTGAATTGTGTCAGATCAAAGGTATAGAGTCTGATTAGAGTAGGATTCTCTTTTATTTGCATTCACTACTTTTCAAAGTATAAATTTTGGTGATAAACATTTATTTTTTTGATACTGGACATGTTTACTGGCATAATTATGCTAAACCTATTTAATTCTTATTTAGGATTTATTCATGTGTATGTTTATTTAAGACAATAATTTTTTTAGCAAGGCACAAAGTCCAAAGTGATTTAAAGAAGAAATATAGGCAATATGATGTTGATCTTCATGCTTCCAGAACACAACTGAGTAATAGTAATAATAACAACTTGTATTTGAATATTGCTTTTCTAATTTCCAAAGCGTTTTCACATAGCCCTTTTTGAAATTTAGTTTAATTGCATGTTTCAGTCCCAATAGTAAAAAATCTAATTCCACTTTTAAAATGAACTGAAAAAGTAAATCTTTCATTTTTACACAATAGTATCTTTATTTTTACTAAAAGGGCTACACTTGTGTCATGGACAGAAAACTACCCACAATCTCAGTGGTATGACTCATTTTTTCTCCACAAAATTACGTGGAGGACAGAAAATCATTTTCACAGTAGGTATCACACAAATTAATGTAAGAGAGAAGAAACAAACAGCTTATTTAAACTTTGAAGGTAATTTAAATACATTTAGTACTTTTACATTGGTAGACGCATTCAACAAACAATTGTTAAATGAATGACAGGTGGAACTTTCTCATCAAATTAAAAGATTACTTGCAAGATGAAGAGAATATGAAATTTAATTTTTGCCAAATATTTATTTTCTCTTTCTGGCTCAATACAACAGCTTGATGCTCAGCTTTTGCTGGTCAGCTCTTGCCTATCAAATAGGGTACACTTGCTTGCCATTTCACGTTCTCCATTCTCAGACCCAGTCTGATCTCCTACCACTCCCCTGCTCAAATTCTTGTCACCAGCCCACCTTGACTGTTTATTTTTCCATGGACACAGTCAGGGATTGCCAGGTGGTTCAGTGGTCAAGAATCTGCCTGCAATGCAGGAGATGCAGGAGACCAAGGTTTGATCCCTGGGTTGGGAAGATCCCCTGGAGAAGGAAATGGCAACCCACTCCAGTATTCTTGCCTGGGAAATCCCACAGATGGAGGAGACTGGCAGGCTATAGTCCATGGGATCGCCAAGAATCAGACATGACTGAGCATGCACATGTGACGTGGACAGTCACACTCCCCCAGCTCAAGGCCTCCGTTCATGCATTTTCCTTTGCTAGGATATCTCCAGCATACTTGTGGAATCCTACCCAATTTGTGTGTATGTGTGAAACAACCATTTATTCATGTTTGTGAATTCTGTGAGTCAGAAATGCAGACAGGCACAGCAGACATGACTTATCTCGACTCCACCATGACAAGACCTCATTTGGAAAGACTTGAATGGCTAGGGTGATTGAGTGACTCAGTGAAAGAAATGTCCAGGGATGTCTTCACTCACTGGAAATTGCCCCACTGAAAATTTCACTCACATCTGATGCCTGGGCTAGGGTGATTGAAAAATGCCACTCAACTTGGCTGTCAACAGAAGCACCTAAACAAGTATGCCCCATGTGACCTTGGCTTCCCACAGCATGGTAGCCTTGAGGCTCCAAAAGTGAGCATCTCAGTGAAAAAAACACAAAAACCCTTACCCATTCTTGAACACCCCTCTCAAATGCATTTCCTCCATATGAAACCTCTCCTTATTTTTCCCTTACCCAGATGTGTTTACTCTCTTTCGAATTTTCACTGTGGTTTCTTTGTGCTTTTCCTTAAGCACTTTTCTTATTCTGCCTTGGTTTTACAGCCATTTTAATGTTTGTTTTTATAATCATCCTATGTTCCTTTGGGTTTCCTATGAACACTTTGAGGGCAAGAACTAGGTTTTATTCATCTATGTATTCTCTAAAGCAACTAATAAGGTACCCTTCTAGCATATTGTACATGCTGAACAAATATCTACTGAATCAAAAAGGAAAGAAAAGCTAGTTTCCTAATCCTCCATTAAGTATTCAATTTCTTCAATATCCACTTAAAAAAAAAACTCACACTTTTACTTGCCATATATATGTGTTTGAGAGTAGCATGAATTATGTCAAGCCATAATAATCGAACAAACAGAAATACCATTTGGCAGTTGGCAAAAAGGAATCGGGTAACCATTGTGAAGTGGTTATTTCCAATCAACCATGCATCCATGGATGGTTTGTGAACCATGGTTAATTTAATATCCACACATGCTTATTAGAAGTATTCAGCCTCTTGCTATAATCAACTTGTTTATATATTTACAAGTAATGACTTTCTGGTTATTTTAATTAAGAAACCCTTCATTCATTAGAATTCTGTTGACTAATATAATCCCTTCCAATGGGGGAAACTAGAATTTATAGCAGTTGTAGGAAGAGCAGGTTGACAAAATGCCACAGACATCCACGATGAGGTCTTGATTAACCTGTTAATGGATGAATTAAAATCAGATAAACATTCTGGAGAGCAATTTTGCAATATATATCAACTGATATAAAATTGTGCATATCCTTTGACCCAGTGATTTCTCTTCTAGGAATCTATCCTTGACACTTGCACAAAGATAGGAACATGATATTAATTGAAGCATTGGCCATAAGAATATACATTCGGAAACAACATAAATGTGTATCAATGGAGCATTGGTAAAATAAATGATGGTACAGCTATGAAGTGGATTGTTACATGGCTGTTAAAAAGACTGAGGAAAATCTACATGCAATAACACTGAAAGATATTCATATTTTATTGGCAATCAAAGGAATTTGTAGGACAATATGTATATTATGGTACCATTTCTGTTAAAAACAAAAAAAAACAACACGTGCTTATAAATTACAGAAATTTAACCAGGACCAGAATTGTGGTGTTAAGGTGGGGAGGGGGAGAAAAAACAGAGGTAGAAGAGAAGGCTGAGTTATACTTAGCAGTTCTAAGAATCAAAAACATGTGTCATCAATCGTACTCAAAAATATAAGTCAAGGAGCTCCTCCCTTTTTCTGTCAGCCTGTCTCCATTCTCTCTGAGTGACCTGTTTTTTTGGCTGCACTACATGGCTTGTGGGATCTTCGTTCCCTGACCTTAGTTCCCTGGCTTGAACCCAGGCTCGGGCAGTGAGAGTGCCAAGTCCTAACCACTGGACCACCTGGAAAGTCCCTAACTAACCTCTTTCTTGGCAGTCAGTCCAGAGCCAGTTTTCGGGCTACTGATGCTAACTAATCATGCCAACTCTGTCTCGCCGACTTTGTCAATTTTCTCTTCCTCTCTTTTCCTTTCTACTTTCTCTACCTGGCAGCCCAGCCCTTTATCACCTCACCCCTCAATTATTGCAGTTTTTCTCAGCCTGTAGTTTCTCTTCCCAGCCCACAAACCTTCCCTCTATCCTATACAGAGCTTTCCTAATCCCCTGCAGGTTGCCAGCCCAGTCTTCAGCACTTTCCACTGTAACATGTCCCATCTCCAGAGGACGACTGGGCAGTCGGTGCCCTCCCACAGCCTGGCCCAGACTACAGTGCCTGGTGTAACTTCCAGGATGCCAAAAGATGATGGGCTGAACTTCCGTGATCACAAGGACCTCTGTCTGGAAGGTCCTGCCTGCCCTCCCAGCTCTGCATCCTACAGGTTCTTTAGTACCCACCAGCACTATTACGAGAACCCACTTATTTTTATGGGCCCCAGCAATGTCTTCCTCATCATTTTTCAGTAAGTCCCTAAGCTATGTGGAAGTTCCCTAAGAGTGGAAACGATTGTCTCTTACACTGATTAATAATGTAACCTGAATCTCCTTAGGCTTTGCCAGCCTGTGGGTACACTGCTGCAGCTGCTGCTGCTAAGTCGCTTCAGTCGTGTCCAACTCTGTGCAACCCCAAAGACGGCAGCCCACTAGGCTCCCCTGTCCCTGGGATTCTCCAGGCAAGAGCACTGGAGTGGGTTGCCATTTCCTTCTCCAATGTATGAAAGTGAAAAGTGAAAGAGAAGTTGCTCAGTCGTGTCCGACTCTTCACGACCCCATGGACTGCAGCCTACCAGGCTCCTCCGTCCATGGGATTTTCCAGGCAAGAGTACTGGAGTGGGGTGCCATTGCCTTCTCCGGTAGGTTATACTAGGATTCCAAAAAATCTATACTTCCCTGACTTTTGTTCCTATCTGCTCATGTGGGCCCCTGGCCTCCTGCGAAGTGCCCTTCAGGTGTCCCTGGGAGTCTCCGGGCAGCATCTCACCTCATGACCAAGCCCCGGTCAGCTGTCCTGGTCTGCTTCCAGGTGACACACACCATTCCTTTCTCCATTGTCTGCTCTCGACCCCTGCGGGCACCAAGGCGCCCCACTGGGCACCGCTGCTGCTTCCACTGGATACCACCGTGTCCACTAGGCACCAACCCCCTGCAGATACTCCTACCATTATATATTTCTTGCAATCGCCACACTGTTGTGCACCTAACAATCTCTCACAAACATTAGCTGTGGAATGATATTCACTAGGACGTGCTTGGATTTGCTTTTCCAGTGGTGGAGACAGGGTGCACTGATTTATCTTCATGTTCATTCTCCCCAGTCATCATCAGGACCAGCCTGTAGGCATTTGTGAGGTGGTTTTTCAGGGCTCAGGATACACCATTCTGAGTTGTTGAGCAAAGTAACCCTACCTGCCAAGATTGCCAGCCCAAATTAATGGGTCCTGCTCTGATGTGTTTTGATCCTTATATGGAAACTTCCTATCTCTGGGTCTTCAAAGTTCAAATCCAAGTAGGAGTTGATCTCAAGTTTCAAGAAAGGTCAGCTCGCACCTCAGACAGAGTTTCTTTGTGCCCATCTGCTAAGCCAAAGAGAGAGTTTCCTACTGCAGTTCTCACAAGGGGAGAATTGGGGAAGTAAAACAATCAAAGAAATGCTTTCTCCACAAAGAGTGGCACAGGGCAGTGCAGCTAGGAATGAATGGACAAATGCGTTGCATGCAAGTGTTTGTTTCTTAGTGCTTCACAGTCTTACCATGCAAATGGTCCTCAGAAGCTTTGAAGTTAAAGCTCCTGGGAAAGAGAAGTGTTCACACTTAGGGTTTCAATGCACTAGAGCCAAGGTCAAGTAAACCTAGTGGTGTGAAAGGCCACAGAGAGGCTCCAATGGTAGGAAACACTCTATCCTTATAGAAGGCAAAAGGTGACTGCGTATTCTTCAACAGTAAAAGACACACTTTCAAATCATATAAATCAGGTTAACTTCCTGTGACAGCATGTCAAGAATAAAAGAGATGATGGTCTGAAATATGTGGCATGCTAGNACCCCAAAGACGGCAGCCCACTAGGCTCCCCTGTCCCTGGGATTCTCCAGGCAAGAGCACTGGAGTGGGTTGCCATTTCCTTCTCCAATGTATGAAAGTGAAAAGTGAAAGAGAAGTTGCTCAGTCGTGTCCGACTCTTCACGACCCCATGGACTGCAGCCTACCAGGCTCCTCCGTCCATGGGATTTTCCAGGCAAGAGTACTGGAGTGGGGTGCCATTGCCTTCTCCGGTAGGTTATACTAGGATTCCAAAAAATCTATACTTCCCTGACTTTTGTTCCTATCTGCTCATGTGGGCCCCTGGCCTCCTGCGAAGTGCCCTTCAGGTGTCCCTGGGAGTCTCCGGGCAGCATCTCACCTCATGACCAAGCCCCGGTCAGCTGTCCTGGTCTGCTTCCAGGTGACACACACCATTCCTTTCTCCATTGTCTGCTCTCGACCCCTGCGGGCACCAAGGCGCCCCACTGGGCACCGCTGCTGCTTCCACTGGATACCACCGTGTCCACTAGGCACCAACCCCCTGCAGATACTCCTACCATTATATATTTCTTGCAATCGCCACACTGTTGTGCACCTAACAATCTCTCACAAACATTAGCTGTGGAATGATATTCACTAGGACGTGCTTGGATTTGCTTTTCCAGTGGTGGAGACAGGGTGCACTGATTTATCTTCATGTTCATTCTCCCCAGTCATCATCAGGACCAGCCTGTAGGCATTTGTGAGGTGGTTTTTCAGGGCTCAGGATACACCATTCTGAGTTGTTGAGCAAAGTAACCCTACCTGCCAAGATTGCCAGCCCAAATTAATGGGTCCTGCTCTGATGTGTTTTGATCCTTATATGGAAACTTCCTATCTCTGGGTCTTCAAAGTTCAAATCCAAGTAGGAGTTGATCTCAAGTTTCAAGAAAGGTCAGCTCGCACCTCAGACAGAGTTTCTTTGTGCCCATCTGCTAAGCCAAAGAGAGAGTTTCCTACTGCAGTTCTCACAAGGGGAGAATTGGGGAAGTAAAACAATCAAAGAAATGCTTTCTCCACAAAGAGTGGCACAGGGCAGTGCAGCTAGGAATGAATGGACAAATGCGTTGCATGCAAGTGTTTGTTTCTTAGTGCTTCACAGTCTTACCATGCAAATGGTCCTCAGAAGCTTTGAAGTTAAAGCTCCTGGGAAAGAGAAGTGTTCACACTTAGGGTTTCAATGCACTAGAGCCAAGGTCAAGTAAACCTAGTGGTGTGAAAGGCCACAGAGAGGCTCCAATGGTAGGAAACACTCTATCCTTATAGAAGGCAAAAGGTGACTGCGTATTCTTCAACAGTAAAAGACACACTTTCAAATCATATAAATCAGGTTAACTTCCTGTGACAGCATGTCAAGAATAAAAGAGATGATGGTCTGAAATATGTGGCATGCTAGTGGCAGATATAACATTAGAAGTTTTCAAACTTTTTTAAATAGGAGTCAGATTTTCTCAAATGATTTTCATGTAATTACTTTTGGAATCTCTAGGACACACTATGTCATATAGGTCTTGCTCAAGAGAAATACCATAAATAATTCTATACCTTTACAAAGGAGAAACAGAGAGTGATTATTTTTCTAATCAAAGGATCCTCATCCCCTTTAGAGTAATATGAGACTTAAGTTAGGCAAATGTATTTTCTCATAACTTTGCTTTTTGCTGCTTTTATTGTTATTTTTTAAAACCCACTTTTATGGATCCTTTTTGGATTAAAAAGTAATGCTCATCACTTAAGAGCACTTGAGATTTGCATGACAGTTTGTGCTGGTGAAGACTTTCCCCTCTCCCATCCCTGCTTCATTTGGTTCTGGCAGCCCTGTGAGGGAGGTGGTCAGAGCAGGATTTCCCACCTCTATTTTTGTTTCATCTTTNGAGCACTTGAGATTTGCATGACAGTTTGTGCTGGTGAAGACTTTCCCCTCTCCCATCCCTGCTTCATTTGGTTCTGGCAGCCCTGTGAGGGAGGTGGTCAGAGCAGGATTTCCCACCTCTATTTTTGTTTCATCTTTACTATGTTTACTGGGCTTCCCTGGTGGTTCAGCTGCTATAAGAATCTGCCTGTAATGCAGGAGACCTGGGTTGGATCCCTGGGTTGGGAAGATCCCCTGCAGGAGGAAATGGCTACCTACTCCAGTATTGTGGCCTGGAGAATTCCATGGACTGTAGTCCATGGGGTCGCAAAGAGTCGGACACGACTGAGCGACTTTCAGTTGAACACTTTACTGTGTTAGGGGATTTACTACACCATGAACCTGTTCGTGCTGTAAAATGTCAAACTGATTCCAAGTCTAACATATAAAATTCTGTTATCTTGTACATGACACTCAAAAGTTCTCTCCATCGAGTTAAATGTATTCTAACACATCATAGAAAAACCCACCAAGGAAGGGTAGTATATCCTATTTTCAGTCTAGAGAAGTGAATCCCAAACCTCACTGGGCATCACAATCATCTGAATTTGCTAAAAATATGGATTCCAGAACCCCACCCCAAACCTACTGAATCAGGATGTCTGACACTGAGAAACTTCGGGAGAGCCCATTTCAGATGGCAACCCAACTCCTGCCTCNAACATATAAAATTCTGTTATCTTGTACATGACACTCAAAAGTTCTCTCCATCGAGTTAAATGTATTCTAACACATCATAGAAAAACCCACCAAGGAAGGGTAGTATATCCTATTTTCAGTCTAGAGAAGTGAATCCCAAACCTCACTGGGCATCACAATCATCTGAATTTGCTAAAAATATGGATTCCAGAACCCCACCCCAAACCTACTGAATCAGGATGTCTGACACTGAGAAACTTCGGGAGAGCCCATTTCAGATGGCAACCCAACTCCTGCCTCAAGGAAAGTGCTCTGCTCTCTCCAGTTCCTTCAGTTCAGGCTGTAATGTAAAAAAAGAAAAACAATTATTGGAGTATAATTGATTTAAGATGTTGTGTTACTTCAGGTGTACAATAAACTAAATCAGCTATACTTACAGCCTTCCCAGGTGGCTCTGTGGTAAAGAAATCACCTGCCAATGCAGGAGACATTAGATACCTGNAGTATAATTGATTTAAGATGTTGTGTTACTTCAGGTGTACAATAAACTAAATCAGCTATACTTACAGCCTTCCCAGGTGGCTCTGTGGTAAAGAAATCACCTGCCAATGCAGGAGACATTAGATACCTGGGTTCGATCCCTGGGTAGGGAAGATCCCCTGGAGGAGGGCATGGCAACCCACTCCAGTATTCTTGCCTGGAGAATCCCATGGACAGAGGAGCCTGGTGGACTACAGTCCATGGGGTAACAGAAGTGTCAGACATGACTGAGTGACTGACCACAACACATATATTCATTCTTTTTTAGATTTTTTTCCTATATAGGTCATTACACAGTATTGAGTAGAGTTCCTTATGCTATACCATAGGTCCTTATTATTTATCTATTTTATATATGGTAGTGTGTATATGTCAAGCCCAGTCTCCTGATTTCTCTCTCCTCCTCCCTTTCCCCCACCCCGATAACCATAAGTTTGTTTTCTACAGCTGTGATTCTATTTCTGTTTTGTGAAGTAAGTCAAAGAAAAACAAACATCATATAATATCGCTTATATGTGAAGTCTAAAAAAAAGGCACAAATGAACTTATTTAGAGGCTGTAATTTTTAACAGAACTTGACTGAATGCTTGAAGAGTGACATAGAAATGACTGAGGTAGTTGCTTCGAGCTAGTAGTTTATAACTTACAATCCACATTCAATTTCTAGCCAGTTACTGGCAGTATCTTCATAGCAGGTGCCAGCTCAAAATCCACAACAGGAATCTTTAGGAATTACCATGCCTAAGATTTCAGATCCAGCTCCCCTTGTTGTTGTTGCTGTTGTTCAGTTGCTAAGTTGTGTCCGACCCCATGAATTTCACCACACCCAGGCTTCCCTGTCCTTCATTATCTCCTGGAATTTGCTCAAATTCATGTCCATTGAGTCAGTGATGCCATCCAACCATCTCATCCTGTGTCACCCTCTTCTCCTCCTGCCTTCAGTCTTTCCCAGCATCAGGGTCTTTTCCAGTAAGTTAGCTCTTTGCATCAGGTGGCCAAAGTATTGGAACTTCAGCTTCAGCATCAGTCTTTCCAGTGAATATTCAGGGTTGATTTCCTTTAGGATTGACTGGCTTGATCTCCTTGCAATCCAAGGGATTCTCAAGAGTCTTCAACACCACAGTTGAAAAAGTGTCAATTCTTCAGTGCTCAGCCTTCTATATGGTCCAGCTCTCATATGCTCCAGCCAAAGGAGCAACTCCTCCTTTCCTGCCATCTAAGACCATTGACCCACTTTCCCACCCTGGAGTGGTTGATGCTGAGATTCTCCATTTCCTCCTGAGGAAATCCTAGTTCATGGTATCTCCAGATACATAACCCAGATAGATGATAAGGAGACCACCGTCCATTTCCCATAGGCTGGCACAGACATGTCTCTAGTGAGACCAAGTAAGGCCACCTTTCACCTAGTCTAGCTAGCACTAAGCCAGCCCCAGGCTCAGCTCATCCAATTTAAGGCTAAAGAAAAATCAAACCTGCACACCTCCTTTGCTTCAAACTAATCTCAATTCCAAGTCTATTGTGAGAAAAACCTCAGGGCAAAAAAACCACACCTATCTGCAGGGGGGCAGGGAATCCAAGCTTAATCCAGCTTTAGAAAAAGGGAAATTGTCTAACTGTATTGGAGAGTAGTTTGTTTAAACCCAATTTACATCACCAAATAGATTGATTAGCATCACACTCTGAAGTTTCCTCCTAAACAAAGACTGAAGGCTTTTATGACAAAAGGAGCTCACTAAGGCTGAGTTCTCTCAAACAAAGCCAGAATCTGCTACCTTTGGAGTGCATCTTGTCCTCCAATCTATACCTTATCAGCTCAAATCCCTCTTCTTCCAGGAAGCCTTCCCAGACCATTCTGGGCCACCTTGTTGTCTCCTTCTAATAAATCCCAACAGTTACGATCAAATCTTATTCACCTGGCAATTGGTTATACATGGCATGGTCTCTAGACCATTCTTGAGGCTTCCCTGGTGGCTCAGAAGGTAAAGCATCTGCCTGCAATGTGAGAGACCTGGGTTCTCTATACAAGACTATTGTAATTTTGCCTTGAACTTTTGAATTCTTTTATCATTTGAAGTGAAGTGAAGTGAAAGTCACTTCAATCAGTTCAATCACTCAGTCATTTCCAACTCTTTGCCACCCCATGGACTGAAGCACACCACGCTTCCCTGTCTGTCCTTCACCATTTCCCAGAGCTTGCTCAAACTCATGTCCACTGAATCAGCGATACCATCCAAGCATCTGATCCTCTGTCATCCCCTTCTCCTCTTGGCCTCAGTCTTTTCCAGCGTCAAGGTCTTTCCCAATGAGTCAGCTCTTCCTTCACATCAGGTGGCCAAAGTATTGGAGCTTCAGCATCAGTCCTTCCAATAACTATTCAGGGTGGATTTCCTTTAGGATTGACTGATTTGATTTCTTTGCTGTCCAACGGACTCTCAAGAGTCTTCTCCAGCACCACAGTTCAATAGCGTAAATTCTTTTGTGCTCAGCCTTCTTTACGGTCCAATTCTCACATTGCATACATGACTACTGGAAAAACCATAGCTTTGACTAGAGGGACCTTTGTCAGCGGTCATAGCTTTTCTTCCAAGAAGCAAACATCTTTTAATTTCACGGCTGCAGTCACTGTCCACAGTGATTTTGGAGCCCAAGAAAATACAGTCTGACATTGTTTCCATTATTTCCCCATCTATTTGCCACGAAGTGATGGGACCAGATGCTATGATCTTCGTTTTTTGAATGTTGAGTTTTAAGCCAGCTTTTTCACTCTCCTCTTTCACCTTCTCCAAGAGGCTCTTTAGTTCCTCTTCACTTTCTGCCATAAGGGTGATGTCATCTGCATATCTGAGGTTATTGATATTTCTCCCAGCAATCTTGATTCCAGCTTGTGCTTTATCCAGTCCAACATTTCTCATGATGTACTTTTGGCTTCCCAGTTGGTGCTAGTGGTAAAGAACGTGCCTGCCATTGCAGGAGACAAAAGAGACTCGGGTTCAATCCCTGAATTGGGAAGATTCCATGGGGAAGAAAATGGCAACCCACTCCAGTATTCCTGCCTGGAGAATCCCATGGATAGGGGAGCCTGGCGGGCTGCAGTCCAAGGGGTTGCAAAGAGGCGGACACAACTGAAGCGACTTAGCACTTAGCACACACACTCTGCATATAAGTTAAATAATTAGGGTGACAATATACAGCTTTGACGTACTCCTTTCCCAATTTTGAACCAATCAGTTTTTCATGTCCAGTTCTAACTGTTTCTTCCTGACCTGCATACAGGTTTCTCAGGAGGCAGGTAAGGTGGTCTAGTATTCCCATGTCTTTAAGAATTTTCCACAGTTTGTTGTGATCCACACGGTCAAAGGCTTTGGCATGGTCAATGAAGTGGAAGTAGATGTTTTTCTGGAATACTCTTGCTTTTTTGATGATCCAACTGATGTTGGCAATTTGATCTCTGGCTCCTCTGCCTTTTCTAAATCCATCTTGTACATCTGGAATTTCTTGGTTCACGTACTGTTGAAGCCTGGCTTGGAGAATTTTGCACATGACCTTGCTAGCATGGGAAAGTGAAGTCGCTCAGTCGTGTCTGACTCTTTGCGACTCCATGGACTGTAGCCTATCAGGCTCCTCCATCCATGGGATTTTCCAGGCAAGAGTGCTGGAATGGATTTCCATTTCCTTCTCCAGGGGATCTTCCCGACCCAGGAATCCAACCCTGGACTCCCACATTGCAGGCAGACACTTTACCGTCTGAGCCAGAACTGAGTGCAATTGTGCGGAAGTCTGAGTGTTCCTTGGCATTTCCCTTCAATGAGATTGGAATGAAAACTGACCTTTTCCAGTCCTATGGCCACTGCTCAGTTTTCCAAATTTGCTGATATATTGGGTGCAGCACTTTAACAGCATCATCTTTAAGCAACCAGCTCAGCTGGAATTCCATCACCTCCACTGGCTTTGTTCATTGTGATGCTTCCTATGGCCCACTTGACTTTGGGCTCCAGGATGTCTGGCTCTAGGTGAGTGATCACACCATAGTGGTTATCTGGGTCATGAAGATCTTTTTTGTATAGTTCTTCTGTGTATTCTTGCTACCTCTTCTTAATATCTTCTGCTTCTATTAGTTGAGAGTTGAGTGGTGGACAGCAATAATCTAAAATATCCTGTTGCTCCCAAAAATGTCTTAAGTTTATATCATTTGTTCGGTCCTCACAACAACCCTATACAGCAGGTGTTTGTATTATCCCCATCAACAAGGACACTGGATTTCAGAAAGGTAAGCAGATGCACTGAAATCACAGCTGGCTCACACAGAAGCAACTCTGATCTGACTCCTCAAAATGTTCTCTTATCTATTATCTTAAACTACTTCCTCAAGAGTCTATTTTGACTGGACCATTGGATTTGTGGAAAGGGGTACTGCAAAATAAGATCGGACCTAAGTGAGAAGGGCCTTATGTATCAAGCTACAAAATTTGTACTTAATTTGTCAAGCAATGGGGTGCCATTGAAGGCTCTGGAGCACAGAAATGACAGGATCAGTGTTAGGCGCTAGGAAGATTAATCTGACAGTAGGGTGTAAAACAAGAGTGATGAGAGCCTGAAGGGGGTAGGGGAGTGGAGGAAGATTGTTAGTCAGGAAAGACAACAGTCCAGGTGAAACTGTCCTTAGAACTTGAAGGGAAGAGGCAGATTTGCAAGAAAGAAGAGAGTACTAGTCATGAAAAAATTGAGAAGGAATGTCAACACAACCCTCCTCAGTCAATTTCTGGAGGGAAAGAAGTGAAGAAAAGGCAAATCTCTCAATATGATACAAAATGAACATAGTTTTAATTGGCACCCTCTTCCTCTTGTTTCTTCGAATACTTATTGCCTTTCTCCCCTTGTGACTGAGTTACAGTCAGCTTACAAGGGACTCTTGCCTTAGGTGTTTCAGTTTTTCCTAAGGAACACAAACATTTAAAAGTGAGAACTATGATTATTCCAACTTGGAGCGGAGCCAAGCAGAATTATATCTTCAGGGCTGAAATACAGTAAAACACGCCCAGTGTTTCTGCCTGGTTCAGACACTTCCATTTGCATAATACCTGCGCAAAAAAATATTGAAATTAAAGGTGATATCGTGTGAATCAGGAAACTCTTTTAAAGAAAGTATGTTCCAGAAAATAAGAGATATTTAATCAAGTCAGGAATTTGGACCTAACCTAGAAGTTTAAACAAAAAGAAAGAAAAGAATGGTATATGTTTCTATTTCCTAATGAGGACCTAATCACTAATTTGAAAGATAGCTAAATCCCCAAATTAAATTTTTTTGGAAACCAGATGCAGACAGGAGCGTTTTCTCTCCTACTCACTCTCTGCTCTTTCCTATCAGCCTTCCTGCAACTGGATTTTTCTCGATCTCCTTTGATTGTTTTTATTTCTATTTCTCTAGAAAAGTACATGGTTAGATGCTACTCAAACAAATGTTATCCTCCGACCCCCAGTGAGAAAGACCCACTGGGTACCATGTTTTTATACATCAAATACATTTCCATAGCTTCAAATACTTGGAATTACTAATGTTCCCATAATGCGTTAGGGACATTGTGGTGGTATTGAAACCACAAGAAAGGAATATTATTTTATTAAGACAGGATTGGAGATGTGCTCTTTCACTGAGGGAAGAAAACACCACGGTAAAAAGCACATATGCTCTGCTTCTCTGATACCAAGGAACCCCGAGGAAAGCTCTTCACACAAAATTTGCATAGTGCCTGGCTCCACAGTGCGCCCCTCCAGCTCACCCTTTTCCCATTTCAGGAGTCGAATGGTCAGTACCGAAAAGGTTTTACACAGAAATGGGAAGTTCTCCTATTTACTGTCTTCTGAAAGCCTTACTGTACCGTGCCTCTATTTGGTGTGCATAGGATAATAAAATCCATGTGTGAATGTTTGTATTTTAAAGATGTTGTGCTCCAATATGTTCTGAGTTAGGGCTTTTGAAAATACGGTATAGATTCCACACAATGCTAACTGAAAGGCTAATCTTCCCATTATTACACTTTAATTAGTGAGACCTGTCATTACAACTTTTTATGATGAAAAGTATCAGGCCTTTTATCTTACTTTTAAGCCCTATTCTGAAAACAGCAGAAAAGGAACTGAAAAGACAAAGGAAATTGCATTTTATGGAACAATAAGGAGAGTCTTTAAAAATTCAGGGAAGTTCACAAACTGCCAAGGAAAACTCATTGGAGGCAGCAGTGCTAAGAAGGGGGCCGTCAACTGAGTATGCAATATTAGCAGTCNGAAAAGGCAAATCTCTCAATATGATACAAAATGAACATAGTTTTAATTGGCACCCTCTTCCTCTTGTTTCTTCGAATACTTATTGCCTTTCTCCCCTTGTGACTGAGTTACAGTCAGCTTACAAGGGACTCTTGCCTTAGGTGTTTCAGTTTTTCCTAAGGAACACAAACATTTAAAAGTGAGAACTATGATTATTCCAACTTGGAGCGGAGCCAAGCAGAATTATATCTTCAGGGCTGAAATACAGTAAAACACGCCCAGTGTTTCTGCCTGGTTCAGACACTTCCATTTGCATAATACCTGCGCAAAAAAATATTGAAATTAAAGGTGATATCGTGTGAATCAGGAAACTCTTTTAAAGAAAGTATGTTCCAGAAAATAAGAGATATTTAATCAAGTCAGGAATTTGGACCTAACCTAGAAGTTTAAACAAAAAGAAAGAAAAGAATGGTATATGTTTCTATTTCCTAATGAGGACCTAATCACTAATTTGAAAGATAGCTAAATCCCCAAATTAAATTTTTTTGGAAACCAGATGCAGACAGGAGCGTTTTCTCTCCTACTCACTCTCTGCTCTTTCCTATCAGCCTTCCTGCAACTGGATTTTTCTCGATCTCCTTTGATTGTTTTTATTTCTATTTCTCTAGAAAAGTACATGGTTAGATGCTACTCAAACAAATGTTATCCTCCGACCCCCAGTGAGAAAGACCCACTGGGTACCATGTTTTTATACATCAAATACATTTCCATAGCTTCAAATACTTGGAATTACTAATGTTCCCATAATGCGTTAGGGACATTGTGGTGGTATTGAAACCACAAGAAAGGAATATTATTTTATTAAGACAGGATTGGAGATGTGCTCTTTCACTGAGGGAAGAAAACACCACGGTAAAAAGCACATATGCTCTGCTTCTCTGATACCAAGGAACCCCGAGGAAAGCTCTTCACACAAAATTTGCATAGTGCCTGGCTCCACAGTGCGCCCCTCCAGCTCACCCTTTTCCCATTTCAGGAGTCGAATGGTCAGTACCGAAAAGGTTTTACACAGAAATGGGAAGTTCTCCTATTTACTGTCTTCTGAAAGCCTTACTGTACCGTGCCTCTATTTGGTGTGCATAGGATAATAAAATCCATGTGTGAATGTTTGTATTTTAAAGATGTTGTGCTCCAATATGTTCTGAGTTAGGGCTTTTGAAAATACGGTATAGATTCCACACAATGCTAACTGAAAGGCTAATCTTCCCATTATTACACTTTAATTAGTGAGACCTGTCATTACAACTTTTTATGATGAAAAGTATCAGGCCTTTTATCTTACTTTTAAGCCCTATTCTGAAAACAGCAGAAAAGGAACTGAAAAGACAAAGGAAATTGCATTTTATGGAACAATAAGGAGAGTCTTTAAAAATTCAGGGAAGTTCACAAACTGCCAAGGAAAACTCATTGGAGGCAGCAGTGCTAAGAAGGGGGCCGTCAACTGAGTATGCAATATTAGCAGTCAGCTAACTCCCTAATCCTCTTCAGAATCCAAGGGACAAGAAAGAATAAGAACATTTCATAACAGCAGCCTGTAAGGGTGGTCTTTCAATTGCGTCTCTGAATACGTAGAAATTTAGAGATGAGTTCCAAAGCTATTAGAAAAGTCTTGATTTGTCATACCTGTGTTCTCTTTAACATCAGGTTGGAGTCAAATGACAAAAATTTATTGCATCTATTGACAATTTATTACATCTATTTCAGCATTTGCTACACTAAAAATTGTTCTGATAGCCCTAGTAGAAAATGTGGCACCGAAAAACAAAAAAGCAGTACTTTAATTTAAAAGAAGTCTAAGAAATTGGAAGATTTATGGAATTAGTTTAAAATTAGGAAGCACAGAGTTCTTAGGAAACGGTAACTTTAAAAAATAAAAATAAAAAAGCCAGAGCCCACAGACAAAAATAGAGCTTTCTTTCTGATTTTGTACAATTATTTTCTGCAAACCTTATTTAAATAAACATGACTGTAGTTTGTCCTCAAGATAGTAGAGGTTTGATATGAATTAAGGTGCTGTTTTAAGAAAATGTGCATGTTTTGAAAGCACGTGGGACAAAAAGACAAAGTTGAGAATGCACTTTCTGGTTTTCGGAGAGAAAAATAATTGGTTGTTGCCAAAATACTTTTCCTTCACTCTTCCAGTATTATCTGCTTTGGAGTTTGGGGTAGATTCAATTGGTTTACTTTGTATCTGACTTGGAAACCACAGCTTTAAACTGAGATGAGGGAGAGGTTTTAAAAGCAGAATAGGAAAAAGACCAGTGGGGTGGTTCTGAAAGGAGGGAAGATGCTGCCTTACCAATTCCAACACTCATGCCAGTTCATTCCCTTCATCCACTCCCTACCTGCTGGTAAAAGCTGGATCCTATTTCAGAAACCCAGTTCAGTTCACACTCCAATTCCAGAGCTTTTCTCAGTTATTCTATGACAGGAGATCCCAGTAAGGAATACAGAACTAACAAGCCACCACCAACCAGGAAAGGTCAAAAGAAGACACCACATGTCCAACCACCTCCCAGAATGCTCCTTGCTGGCATCCATCTTGACTGAGCAATGGCAAGCGACCAGGACGGACCCTGAGTCAGAATGATTAGCCAGAGACAACCCCAAGGGGATGAGAAAAGAGGGTAATACACAAGAGGAGAGGGTGCTCACTTCTTTTTCTGTTGCAGGAAGGGGGACCCCTCCCAGGGCCAGAGAGTGGGCTCTTGTCTAACACTCGAAAATGAATTGTCCGAGGAGACACAGATGCTGAGAAAGCAAGAGACTTTATTGGGAAGGGGCCTCTGGGCAGAGAGGAAGAAGGTAAAGGGTAAAGGAATCCACCTGCTCTGCCAGGTGGCTCTCAGTCTTGGGTTTTATGGTAACGGGATTAGTTTCTGGGTTGTCTCTGGTTAATCATTCTAACTCAGGGTCCTTCCTGATAGCTCACTGTTGCTCAGTCAAGATGGATGCCAGCAAAGAGGATTCTGGGAGGTGGTCAGACACGTGGTGTCTTCTTTCAACCTTTCCTGGTTGGTGGTGGCTTGTTAGTTCTGTCTTCCTTACCAGGACCTCCTGTTGTAAAATAACTCACATAAATGGTTACTGTGATACCTGGCCAAGGTGGGCAGTTTTAGTCAGTGTGTTTCCCCTAACATTTCTACCTACACCATTACTGCCCCTATTTTGTCTAGGCAGCTGGGGAAGGAGAGCCAAGTTACACCTTCGACATCTGTACTTGGGTCACCAAACACTATGATGGTGCCATCATTTGACTACATTGTGGATTAAAATTCAAATAGAAGAATTTTAAAATAAATAAACTTTCAGTAAGGTAATCCAAGGACTCTATCACTTATTTCTAGAGAAAAAATAAACTGTGATTTTTAAATAACCTAAAACTTCAAAGGTAAATTTTGGAACAGAACTCATTTCCAACTCATTTGTTGCAAGAACCTGTCTGGAAAAGACATGGCAGAGAGCACGTGATGGCTTAGAAAATGCCAACAAATGAAATATCTCGACTTGTCACATCAAGTGGGTATTTTCTTTAATACAACAGAAAAAATATCCTTTAGCACCCATACTGGTAAAAGTTAACTTTTTAGATTTGATTTTTCCTTCCAGCTAAAGCTGTTGTAATGTCTGTCTAGCAGAACCATAGGGAAGGTGAAAGAATTATTGTTCTTACTCATTACAGAAAAAAGCAAGAGTATTATTTTCCGATTCAGGAAGTGCTAAATTCTTAAGACAGCACAGTATTTATAATGTTACCATTTTTAATATGTCATGATCATTGACACAGAAAGCTGCAGAAACTTGGAGGAGGACTTTTGGCATAATGAATGGGAAATGATCAGAAATACAAAAAGGCTTGGATTTTGCATTTAAGTTAAATATTAAATCAAACAAACACACGCTGAGGAATCTACCCCCGGCTTGCAAATACCAATTTGTCTATGTGTCTCTGAATGGTTGGCAATTCTACCTTGGCCAAATGAAGTAGAGAGAATCGAGACAATTGTCCATGCTGAGAATAATTTCTTGCCTTAGACGAAAATAATTTTGGAGTTTATTAATTAAGCAGGCCATTCTGATACACCGAATCTTAAAAGACCACTAGTGAACAAGTAGATAAATTGGTAGGAAAGAATTTCAATAGTTTGCTTTTTAGCATTTTCTGGAAAACAATGTTTATCACACTTTCATACATATCATATTCAGCTGCAGTGAACACTTGTTTTATTTTTAAAAAAATTTTTGGCCACATGCTACAGCTCATAAAATCTTAGTTCCCTGACCAGGGATTGAACCAGGAGCCCTGTCAGTGAAAGTGCAGAGTCCTAATCACTGGACCACCAGGCAAGTCCCTGAAACCACTTGTTTTAAAGGCATATTCGAGAATTTTGGTTTTGTTTATCTGAGCAGGGTCCAAGAAATTTTGATACAGGGGATCTGTAGGCCACATAGCAGGCAGCCCCATGACCCTCAATTCTGTGGAAATATCTAAGTAAGCAAAACTAAAGTGTCAATTAAGTTACATAATATATTCCATGCAAACAAACTTTGAATTATTCATCCATTTAGTCAACATTCATTTATTGGTTGGACATGGTGTAAGCTGGCACAAAGTAGGTGCAAAACGCAGTTTCTTCAACACCCAGCTCTCTATACGATTTCCTGACACCCCACTTCACTTTGTCCATATAAACACAGTTGTCCCTGTACAATGCCAGAACATCCAGTTGATTTAAAATCAATCAACCAGGTAAAATACACAATAACTTTCCAACTAACACTGAATGTTTTCTGAAGTGACAAAGTTTTGGCTTTGATTAGATGTAGCCACTCTCTGTTTAGAATGCTTAAAATGCAAGGAGGAAGGTAGCGAAAGTCTTGCCTGAGAATATTCTTCAAAGCTTGAAATATAAGAAACAATGACTGTCTCTTGAAAGGGAAACAGAGGGACTGTGAGTTGTTGATGGGCAAAGAACATTATTGTCACTGTGTACACTTCTGAATTTCTCATCACGTACGTGTATTATCTATTAAAAAATAAACATGAATTTTACATTAAAAAAAATAGGCTTTATAACCTATTTTAGCTAAAGATGCTCTCTCCTGATTCTTCCAGGAACTTCAGCTTTGAACACCCGACAATCATAACACACACTTTTAATCTAAATGAATACGTGTGCACGCACAAGCCACGATTCCTTTATTAAACAACACATATGCACCAAATAAGTTTCAATTAGTGCAGGCTACAGACTCCATCCTCTCCCACCCCAACAAAAAATGCCCCGGGCCATACATTTAAAGAAATGAATGCAAATTGAAAACAAATGCACAATTACCTTTTCAAAATGATTTAATTTTAATTAACATATTTATATTGCATGTGGATGTTCAATTTAAAACCCTTAAAGGAAGCAAATGTAGAAGATTTGATAAAATATTATGTATGAAGATTTTGCATTTATCAATTACTGATTCATTTTCTGATTTAGCGTTTGCCCAAGAGAAAGCATTACTGGTTAATTTATAAATTCGAAGTTGTTTTTAGATTTTTCTTCTTTTCAAGTAGGGAAGCAGTTATTCTCCTGCGTTCTGATTTTCAAGTACCATATTCCAACTATTCACTTATCCAAAGTGATTACAGTGCTAATAGAAGCATTTGGGTTTAAATTCAGTGTTCAAATAGCTGTATTATGCAATTAGTCAATATGCAATTACAGGGAATCTAATGGAGCCAGATGCATGCAGTCCAGACACATGCAAACTAGAGATTAAGACTTCCTCAGTTTTATGCATATAAGCAAATTATGCAGTTAAACAGGCCTTACTAAAGAATGAATTGCATCTGTTTTGAGCCAGCTGGACTCTGTGAATTTTCATTTCACCGGTTCAGAGAAATGCCTTAAAACTCTGAAGTTTTTCAATGCTGTAATAATGGTATGAAGTTTCAAGTACCCATAGCAAAGACAACAACAACAAAAAAGATGTCCTTAATGTTTTTCCTAAAGTAGGGCTTCTTTCCCCTCCCCCACTCAATTTCTTTCATAAGGATGTCTTATCAGAAAGCCCTGTAAAAACGCTTCCCTGCCGTCTCATTCACAAGATTAAACCTAGTGCCTTGAACATAAACGTTGTGTTTCACTGGAACATTCAATGGAAGAAGCAGCTTCATTTCATATCCTTGATATAGCCACAAATCAGGTTCAAAAATCATGGAAGGCTCAGAAATGATCAAGGAATAGACGCCTGATGGAACAGATGCACAGATGCTGTGCTGGAAGAAAAGACAAATGCTGAAGTGCATAATGATTTTGAAAAGATTTCTTTATCAAACATGTCATTTGTTTGAAAGACCAGAGTTGTTGGCATCAGATGTGGGGTATCAGCTTGTTAGCAAAGTGAAACATGATGGCTGCTAGATACTGGCGATTGATGAATCAATTGAAATCACTGATGTTGCTCAACTGAACATCTTCATTTAATATGTCAATGGTCAGAAGTTAACAGAACACCTTCTGTATTGGGTTATCACCACAACCAATAAGACGTCATATCTCAGTGGATACCCTGACTAAATATTTTTGTAAAGAATAGTGAAATCTCTAAAGAAATCTTATCAGCTGGCCTAACCAATTACACATTCTGTGGATGATTAGCTGCAAAAATAGAATATGAGTGTAGCTTTTCCACGTAAGTTCTGGCTGGGTAACATTAGTGAATCATTTGTAAACAATTTCCATGCACTGGATTTATATCAAGATGTTAAAATGTATTTATCTGTACTACAAATAGGCTCCTATTATCGACTCTGGAACATTTACAGAGGAAATCTTTAGCAATAACATTTTGCTCATTTCTTTAGTGAGGT
>SJYV01052403.1:0-12510 GCA_006410875.1 Neotragus pygmaeus | reverse complement strand
ATATGTGTTAATTTGTAAAGATAAATCTTTGTGCATTTAAATTTTCTAAGCTATGATTTGTTTTTAAATCAGTTTGTCTTAAAAGATTATCAAGAAAAACTGAGGTTTTCTTTGTTACAAGTTCTATCCTCATGCGCACTTTTCAACTATTCCCAATAACGCTGAAAATTGAAAATTCCTAGTTCGTACTCAGCTTGTCCAGTGAACTATGCTGAGTCCTGTGGAGCCCATCTGAAATAAATCAACACATAAGACATAAGGAAATGGATATAAGGAAATGGATCTAGCAAACCGCCTTAAGCTTTGCTCTCCCCCGCCCCCACACCACCACCAAGATCCTTTGAAGAATATCTTGAAAATGCTTTAGCTCACTGCTGTAAATGCTTAGACCCAGTATGATGGACAGAGGATTGCATGCGCACACCTGGCAAAGCCTGCCAGCAGGGAGGTTTGTATTGTCGGGGCGTTCAGCATTCATTTATTCAGGCCCTCAGGAGTCATTTCCCATGCCTGCGATGTACCGTGCAGACCACAGATGTGTATTTTTCTTGCGTCTGGTGGCCAGAAAACTCACTTGTTCATGTCTGGCCCCTGGGTCTTGCACATGGCTTCAGAAACAGTCACTGTGTGTATGGAGCTTATCATTCACTGCTCCTTAAATGACCCCGGCTGTTAATTCTCTTATCTGTTTGCATAGTATTTTCAGTCTCTTCCTCAACTTTCTAATTTGCAGCTTTGAATCTGCTGAGTGTTAAGAAAGAACCATTTAATCATTTTCACATCATTTTCACGACAGTCCACGAAGTGGAGGGCAGATGCCCCTGGCAGGTGTGGACGGGCTCACCACGAGTAAACAGGTGGATTTCAGTTCAAAGGTCTCTCACTTCCCTTTCATTGGTTGTCTCAGAGGCCAGTCTTACTCTGCTTTCTCATTCCTGACCTGCTGCCGTGGGTCATTGAGGACAACAGCTTTGCCTCTGAGTAAGAGTAATATCACTGGCGTGAGGTCAGCTAGTGACAGTGATGCTCTTGAGTTCCCCAAGCTTATATTTTTATGTTTTTCATTCTCTCTCTCCTTTTTTTTGGCTGTGCTGTGAGGCATCTTAGTTCCCCGACCAGGGATAGAACCTGTTCCCTGCTGCACCAGGGGTGAGATTCCTAACCACTGGATCACTAGGGAAGCCCAGTCAGTCTCTTTGATCCGTATTTCCATCCTTCCAGTTTCTGTTACACTTCTTTCGGTCACTTAAACCAGAAGCTTCCAATCAAAATGAATGGCTCATAACGATTCTTTATCTCAAGGGCAAATGTGTCTTCTTATTTTTTTCGTTAGAAATGTTATTTTACTTGGCTCTCAACCATGTGGGATTAATTGGCAACCTGAATATGAGCATTTTGTCATTACAGGGAGTAAAACTTTCTGTGAATTCCAAGTAGTGTATATTTTTCCATCTTACATATTTAGACTTGTTGAATACTTCGTTGTCTGAAAATGAACTTGTGCTCCTCAGCAAGGTTTGTTGTGCTGTTGTGCTTAGTCACTCAGTCATGTCAGATCCTTTGCAACCCTTTGGACTGTAGCCCTGCAGGCTCCTCTGTCCATGGAATTTTCCTGGCAAGCATACTGGAGCGGGTTGCCATTTCCTCCTCCAGGGGCTCTTCCCAACCCAGGGCTTGAACCCGCATCCCCTGTGTCCCCAGCGCTACAGATGGATTGCTTATCTGCTGAGCCATCGGGGAAGACCCTGAATCCCATTTTCTTGCCTCAATGGCAGAATCTCCTCACAGGAGTCGAGCTGGAGAGCCAGGGTCCAGAGGGGAGATAAGAGGGGCTGGCGGGAGTGTCGCCCCGTGGGACGAGCCTGGACTCTCCTCTTTCCCGCATCCCATGGAAGTTGCGGTTTCACTCTCCCCAGACTCCCAGGGCTTTCGGCAGAAGAGCTTGCCTCTTTTGCCCCCTCACCTCTGCTGATCACACCTCTGTCCATGACGTGCTGTCCTTGTCTGCAGACCCTTGACCACCGCTGCCCCTCCCCGGGTGGGGGCTGATGTCGGTCACCCCCCGCTGCACAGACGTCTGTTGCTCTTTGCTCTGTCCTTGGCCTGTGAACTTAAGGCTTGATTCCTGCAAGGCTTGCCTGTGAGGGAGAGAAGCATCCTGCCCCCTTCCTGCTCGGGCCACAGTGCCCGGGCTCTCCGATGTCGCCAGATGCCATGACTGGCCCTCGAAGCCATTCCTCTGGTGGGACACCGAGTCTCCTCGCCCACGGGGGCTGCAGAAACCTGACTGCCCAGGGTTCGGGGGCTGCAGCTCTGGCTCCGTGATCCGTCGCATATGTGTGCTCAGTTGTTCAGTTGTGTCTGACCCTTTGTGACCCCATGGACTGTAGCCTTTAGTGAGTCTCTAAGTTTCTTCATTAGTTGAAAAGTGTCAAAAAGCCTTTTACCTGTTTCTCCCTGGGCCTCTGTTACAAGGAGGGAGACCCATTCATCTCAAGGACCTAGCCTGTCCCAGAGCCAGGGTGCAGAGTTGTATGGAAAGTCTGAATGACAAGAAGACCCATTCCCTCTCCTCTGGGAGCTGGTGGGTTCTGCCCGTACTTATCTGTAACGCAGAACTCACACCCTCATGGCGACTGTGTGCAGATGAGTTGCTTCTGGGCTAGACCCTCATCTGGAAGAGCTCAGTGGTTCTCCCAGCCGAGGATCCCTCTGGGGCCGCCCAGCGTGAGTGCTGTGAGAAGACGTTTCATTTCACTTAAAAGACGAGCCTGGGGAAGAGGGCACAGAGGAAGGCGCTGGGCAAACAGAGAAGACAGAACCTGCACACAGGCAACCACCGCGCCTCCAGGGTGCTCTGGGTGCTGGGCTGGGTTCGGGAGGGGTGTGCGAGGTGCTTGCCGAGGCGCCCGCTGAGGGCTGTGCATCGGGGGGCGGGGAGCCTCCGTTACTGACATCAGAAGCCAAAGCGTCAAAACGCAGGGTTGAAAAAGGACTCAGACTCCAGGAATCCTGAGCCTTTAGCGGCCCTCTAGCCTTTCTGCTCGTGGTCCTTGACTTGGAAAGGACTTAAAATCCTCAGTGCCCTTGATGAGAGGCTGTGGCCCCTGGTGGCTGTGGCATCCTGGGTGGCGCAGAGAGTCGGCTCAGCGGGTGTTCAGTGAGAGCTGGGTAAGCGAGTTTGCCCAGTTCTCAAAGTCTTGGTTTGAGGTAGATGCTTGGCCGGTGTCAGGGTGAAAGCATCATGTGGGGGTAGGAATGATGGGTGATGCACAGAGTCATCTAGAATGTTCACCCAGGAGGCCTGGAGGTGGAGTCCTGGGGCCCTGCACCCAGGGGCATGCGCAGGAGTGGGGTGATGCCCGCAGGTTAATTGGCCACCATGTCCTTGGGACGTGGCCTCTCTTGTTTTAGATTCATGGTTATCAGCTTGCAGGGTTGTGAAGAATAACTGGGAAGATGCTCCTCAAACATAGTCTCAGGAGATAACCAGTAGTTTTCTGGAAGAGCAATCATAGTTCTTGGAAAATAAGGAAGATGAAAGACAGTGCGTTCATTTAAAAACCTGTGCCTGGAAGAGAACTTTCCATCTGAATTCACAGACCTCAGAGACTGGTGGACAGGGCTCCCCACCTCCACCCTGGAGCCACACACGTTGGAAACCCTAGATAAGCAGCCTCCAGGCTCCTCCGGTGGGAATGCCTGGTGCAGGACTCATCCGCTGCTTATCTCCACGCACAGAAGATGCCGCAAACGGGTGCATTCCGTTTCTTTCTCAGTTTTCCCTAGATTTCATGCTTTTCTCTCTCTGCCTGTTCTCATCTCTTAAATGCTATTTGGAGGTCCCCGAGGGGAGCTGCCTACATATACTCACGCTTTCTGTTCCTTTGGTCCACTGTTTGGTCTCAACTCCAGAATTATGTGTGTGATGATGCAAGGCAGTGTGACCATGTTTTACTCTCGCTTTTTAAATACAAGAGAAAAAAAGATTGTCCCCCTCAAATTAGTGGGAGTTTCTGAATCTAGAACAATCTAGGGCAGACGTGCAGGTACCCTGGACCACATCCCCCAAAACACTGGGTGCAGGACAGACGGGTTCCTTCCGATCAGGGCTTAGAACTAGGAGATGGTCCTGTCCTAGAAGTTTGACTGAAATGCAGTAAAGTGTGTGAGTATGTGTATCTAGGGGTGTGTGTATATGTCTTTGTGTGTTAGTGTGTGTATGTATGTGCACCTGTGTATATGTGAGTGTATATCTGCATGTGAATGTGTGTGTGTATGTATGTCTGTGAATTGGGTGTCTTTGTAGCTCTGTGTGTGTGCGTATGGTGTATATGAGTGTGTTTTTGTATGTATGTGTGAGTGTATGTGAGCATATGTGTGTGTGTGTGTGTGTGTGTGTATGGAGATGTCTGTGTCTGTGTGAATGTGAGTCTGTGTGTGTGTGTGTGTGTGTGTGTGTGTGTAGGGTGGCATGTGTGTATATGTGTGTACCTGGGTCTTTGTATGTATGTGTCTATGTGTGTGTGTATAAGGGATGTGTATGTGTGTCTGTGTGGGGGGGGGTATGTCGGCATGTGTGTGTGTGTGTGTGTGTATATGTGTGTCTGTGTGTGTATGGAGTATGTCGGTATGTGTGTGTGAGTGTGTATATGTGTGTCTGTGGGGGGTATGTCAGCGTGTGTGTGTGTGTGTGTCTATGTGTGTCTGTGTGTCTATGGGGTATGTTGGCGTGTTTGTGTATATGTGTGTCTGTGTGTGTATGGGATATGTCAGTGTGTGTGTGAGTGCGTACATGTGTGTCTGTGTATGGGGTATGTCGGCATGTATGTGTGTGTGTGTGTCTATGGGGGGGTATGTCAGCGTATGTGTATGAGTGTGTATATGTGTGCCTGTGTGTGTATGGGGTATGTTAGCGTGTGTGTGTGTGAGTGTGTATATGTATGTCTGTGTGTGTATGGGGTATGTTGGCATGTCTGTGTGNGTGTGTGTGTCTATGGGGGGGTATGTCAGCGTATGTGTATGAGTGTGTATATGTGTGCCTGTGTGTGTATGGGGTATGTTAGCGTGTGTGTGTGTGAGTGTGTATATGTATGTCTGTGTGTGTATGGGGTATGTTGGCATGTCTGTGTGTATATGTGTGTCTGTGTGTGTGTATGGGGTATGTCAGTATATGTGTGAGTGTGTATATGTGTGTCTGTGTGTGTGGGGGTATGTCGGCATGTGTGTGTGTTTCTGTGTGTGAGGGGAGTATGTCAGTGTGTGTGTGTCTCTGTGTGTATGGGGTATGTCGGCATGTATGTGTGTGTGTGTGTGTATGGGGTATGTCGGCGTGTGTGTGTGTGAATGTGTATATGTATGTATGTATGTGTATGGGATGTGATGGCATGTGTGTGTGTATATATGTGTGTCTGTGTGTGTATGGGGTATGTGGGCATGCGTGTGCGTCTGTGTGTGTGTGTGTGTATGGGGTATGTCGACGTGTGTGTGCGTCTGTGTGTGTGTGTGTATGGGGTATGTCGGCGTGTGTGTGTGGTGTGTATATGTGTGTCTGTGTGTGTATGGGGTATGTCGGCGTATGTGTGCGTCTGTGTGTGGGGGGGGGTATGTCGATGTGTGTGTGCGTCTGTGTGTGTGTGTATGGGGTATGTCAGCGCGTGTGTGTGGTGTGTATATGTGTGTCTGTGTTTGTGTGTATGGGGTATGTCAGCGCGTGTGTGCGTCTGTGTGTGTGTGTGTGTGTGTATGGGGTATGTCGGCGTGTGTGTGCGTCTGTGTGTGGGTGTGTNGATCAGCAGTGGCAATGATTCTCCAGCTGGTAGCACTATTCAGATAACCAAGCGCAAAAGGAAATGAACCGCCATCCTCGTCTCTGTGGACATGCCTTGCAGCTGGTGTGACGCTGCCCCTGTCCCAGCAGATCTGTGTCCTGTGCAGATGTCAAGGACTCTTCCCCCAAGCCTCGTCCCCCGACCTGCTCAGCTGGCAGACTCCCCACCCACTGCAAGGCCCCTCTGCTTTCCCATCCTTGTGACACCCACCTGGAACACACCCTCTCTGTCAGCTACACAGCCCTTGCCAACTCCACTCCAGAGCCCTTAGGATGCACGCCTAGTTCTGGAACCTGGTGTGTCTGGAGCTCAGTCCTGTGTTTGGCAAAAGGGCTGCAGGCCCTGGCTGGAACGTGAAGTGCTCACCACAGGGGCCTTGAATCAAACTCCTCACTATTCCTTTTGGACTCAACCATCCAGCTTGAACGTTTTCAGAACCCACATAGATTCCAGGAGAAGCTGGATGACAGAAGGCACCGTGCTGCTTACGTCTGAGTGCGACTCCCAAGCAGCGGGGTGCATTTAGGTCAAGTGAGTCATGGGGAAGCGCTGGACTTGACTTCAGTTTAGAGAACTGAGCACACGGGCCCAGGCTTTCTGCTGGTATGAGTCTTCCGGCTGCTCTTGCCCGTGTCCCGGGACGTCGCATCCCAGACGTCCCTGAATCTGCAGCCTCGCTGACTTCCAGGAAGGATGGGGCAGCGTCAGAGAGCCGGGTGCAAGGGCCGCAGGGCTGGCCCCCTGGCTTTGCCTCCCCCAGAGCTGTGGACTCAGCGAGGCGCCAGCCGCCCTGACCCCGAGAGCCTCACCCCCCGAATGGGAACCCCCGCGGCCGCCTGTCAGGCTCCTGCGCAGATTCACGGCAACGCTCCTCAGGCCTCTCTCTCAGCTCTCAGCAGCCCTCCCCTCGGCGGAAGGCGCGGGCAGATAACCACGGCTAACACACCACCTATCTCCTCGTCAGCAAAGGCTTCAGGCCGAAGGGATTAGCCACAGCCGACTGGCACCCACCACGTTTTTATAACTAGGAAAGCAACAAGGCCGGGCTTTGTAAGACCATGTGGTTCAGAGGACAGCTGTCCTCGGGGCCTGGAAACCCAAGTCTACGCAGACTGCCCTTCCATCCCCAAACCCCGGCAGCTCTTCCACTCCACTTGGGCCTGGCCGTCACTCGCCCTGACAGGGCTTCCAGTTGACGCCAGGTCATGGAACAATAGTGGTTGCTTCAAGTGAAAAGTGACAAAACGGCCACAGTGAACTTTGCTCTCCTCCCATAACAACTAACCAGCGACCTGATGATCCGATGGGCATAAACCAACTCCTGATCTTCTCTCTGTATAGCACAGCTGGGGATCGGCCCTATTTTTGTTCATATTTTATTAGGACAATTGAATTGTTCACAGTGAACTACATAATGTGGAAAAACTCTGATTGACAAACCTATAATTTAGAAAGGGAAACCAGGATAAGCACAGATTCTTCTTCTAAAGAGCACATCTGAGCAAAGAGGTTCAAGCACGAGGACTCTGATCACGGGGCTGCCTCGGGACTCGCTGCTCTGGTGCCCCAAACTCGCCCCCGAGACAGAGTCCACCACCATTCAGGGCGAGCAGGTTAAGAGTCCACCACCACTCAGGGCGAGCAGGGTAAAGGATGGATTTAGGGGTATTTGGTGTCCTAAACTCACCCCCCGAGACAGAGTCCACCACCACTCAGGGCGAGCAGGTTAATGGATGGATTTAGGGGTATTTCCAGAAAGTTATATCTTTCTAGTTGTTGTTTTTTTTTTTTAATGGAAATTACCTTTTTATTGGTGAGAATGTGCATGTATAGTTGCTCAGTCATGTTTGACTCTTTGAGACCCCATGGACTGCCTCCACAGACTGCAGTCCGCCAGGCTCCTCTGTCCATGGAATTGTCCAGGCAAGAATACTGGAGCAGGTTGCCATTTCCTTCTCCAGGGGAAATTCCCCATCCAGGGATCGAACCTGGGTCTCCTGAGTCTCCTGCATTGCAGGCAGATTCTTTACCACTGAGCCCCCTAGGAAGCCCCATTGGTAAAAATAGTATTTGCCTATTCAAAGACTGCAAGTATACATAAAGACCAAGATGAAATTTCTAAAATTCACCTCCAACTCCTGGAATCTAAAGAAAGCCATGAAAAAGAGAAAATAGGAACATAATAATAAACAGAGTGAGAGAGGTTAGCTCAAGCTTTAAAAAGACAGAAGGAAATGGACATTTTCAGGCAATAAATAAGGACTGAAGAACATTCAGACATCTGGGGAAGCCCTGAGAAGCCCTACAAGTCTCGGCACGGACTGGTGGGGGGAGGCTGAGATAGCGTGAGGGCCTGGGTGTACCTTGACCTTTGTCTCTCCATCCCAAACCTCGTTCCAGTGAGGGGAATTTACACTGGATCAGACAGGCCGAAACAGTCAGAGATGGAAACTCTGCTCTGGCCGCACGTGGGCTGTGGCTGGTGCTGACGGGCGGGCAGGCACAGGTGCAGGGGGCCAGCTTGCAGCATCGAGGCCCCATGAAGACAGGGGCGAGCAGGCTGTGAGTGCAGGGTCCCTGAGCACCCAGGTGGGAGGGGTGGGCCTGAGCAGCTCGCTGCCGCCCCGGCGTCCGCACAAGTGCTTAGCCGATGTGACTCTAAGCGTGCTTCAGATACGGCTCTCCCAGGGCTCCTCCCTCCTGAAACAGCAGGCTGAAGGCTGCGAGAGTGCTGGCTGTCAGCCGTGCCCGGCCTCCGAGGCTTGGGCGCTGTGTGCAGTTTTGGCACATGGAGGAGGCACGGGACAGGCTGCTCCGTCACAGAGGGGGCTGAGGGGCCGAGGGGGGGCTCCTGTGGGGCTCTGCAGATGCTCCGGGCCATTCCCTCGGGCTCCCCAGCTGGCATCGTGTCAAGCCCCGCAGATCCCAGGAGCCGGTGCCCTGCCTCGGGGAGGCCAGAGATAAAGTAATCTCCTCCAGGACACATGAGGGCGGGTCCCTGGCTGTCCCTCCCTTCCAGAAGCTCAGAAGGGTCCCTGCAGGAATTCTAAGCACGAGGTGACTCAGCAGGGGAGGCGGGGGTCTGGAAGGAGGGTTTTGCCCGCTGTCCCGCTGTCCTGAGCCCGGGGGCGCAGCAGCACGCTGTCTGTCTAAAGGGTGCGGGGCTGTAAGCAGAGGCTGCCTGGGGTGGGGTCTGGGGCTGAGACCTTGGGCAACACTCCTACCCGGAGGCCCAGGGAGGAGACAAGCCTTCACCTTACTTTTCCCACTTCTTCCTGTTCTCCACCCAATAGCACTGGCAGAAGAGGCCAGGACGGGGGAGGACCTGGCAGAAAGTAGGAGGCAACCTGGGTCTGGCAATGGCAGGGCTGAGGTTGGAGGCTGGGACACACATGCAGGGGTGTGGGTGCTCCTGGTCAGCGTGTCAGTGTGCACGTGTGTGCACGAGTCAATGGTGAAGACCACTCTTCCTGCCCACATACTTACAAAGTCAGCTTAGAAAAATAGTCTCAGGGCAGAGGGCCCGTTTGCAACAGTGAAGGACAGAGTCCCCGGGGCCCTGAGCACAGATGGGTCCTGGGTCCCACTCCTACCCTTCCGCCAGCCCCATGAACAGAGGAAACCTCACCATCAGAGACGTCTCCACCACCCAGAAGTCATGGTGAGGTTCCTGCTTCCTCCGTTTCTCAGCTGGGAACCATCCTGGAGGTTCCTGGGTGAGGAACCCTACCATCTTGACAGTGAACTGCAGACACGACTCCCGCAAGCTCCTCAGTGTCCAGGGTGGACTCACTGCGACCCGTGCTGAAAGAAGCCCGAATAGTCTGCAGTCTACAGTTCTCTTGCTGCTAAGCGGCTAAGTCGCTTCAGTCGTGTCCGACTCTGCGCAACCCCATAGACGGCAGCCCACCAGGCTCCCCCGTCCCTGGGATTCTCCAGGCAAGAACTCTGGAGTGGGTTGCCATTTCCTTCTCCAATGCATGAAAGTGAAAAGTGAAAGGGAAGTCACTCAGTTGTGTCCGACTCTTCGCGACCCCATGGACTGCAGCCCACCAGGCTCCTCCATCCCTGGGGTTTTCCAGGCAAGAGTACTGGAGTGGGGTGCCGTCGCCTTCTCCAACAGTTCTCTTAGGGAACTCTAAAACTTCCCCCCTTTCCCCTCTCCCCTCTCTCATCACTCTCCCACTTTCAGCTCCATGCCCAACAGACACAAGGCCAGTAACCCCGCCCTGGCAATGAGGCTCCGGGCGATGACCCCGCACTCGGGTCCTTGGAGGTGCTGGAGGAAGCGCCGCCTTGTGGCCTCCAGGCCCTGAGAGGGTCACCGGGCCTCAGGCTGGGGACCGTCGGATGGGACACCAGCGTATAAGGCCGGGCCAGGGGTCCAGACCCTCGGGGGTGGGGGGTGAGGGCCTGGCAGCCACAGGACTTAGGCGCCCCACCCCCTGCCACGGGACCACCGCTTACTCACAGCCCAGCTTCCCGGCAGCTGAGCCCACATCTCCCATCTCGTGGGAAGAACCTGAGCATCACGCTTTTCCTAGCAGGTGTCAGCTGTTTCTTAGGACCCGGATCTCTCAAAAAGTCCTGTCCTTCCCTGAGGCGACGTTTCTCTGAAATAAGGAAGGTTTCTCCTTCCCCCTTCGTCCGCCCCTCCTAGCTTTATGATTCAACGCCATTTACTGAGAACCGTGTGAAAAGGGCCAGCTCAGGTCACACGTTCCTCCCGTGTAAAATCCAAGGGCGCCCGGCCACCGCCCAGAGGCCCCTCTGCCCTGTGCCTGGCACGAGGGGCAGCGACCACGTGAAATACCTTCCGGGCACCCGTTCCTTTCCTTCCTGGAGCAGTCCTGTGAGGACACCCCGCGAAGAAACTGCCCGCTCCGTTTCTCAGCTGGGAACTATCCGGGAGAGATTCCTGCATGAGGACCCCTACAAACCCGCTTTACCAACCGGGAAATGAGGCTCAGACAGTCCCCTCCCTGCCCAGGGCCGCCTGCTGGGATGCGGGCGGGGCGGGCCGGAGCTCGCCTCTCCCACCCCACGCCTGCTCTCGGGCTCACCCGGCTCAGCTCACGCCCGCACGACGGCAAAGGCGCTGAACCGCGGTGCCTGAAATCGGGGGCCACTGGCCTGGGACACTGCACGCCATCCTCCCTGAGCCCCCCAGGGCCGCGCCAGCCTCTGCAGACCCTCTGGGGCCAGCAGGGAAGGAGGCTATGGAGGGGGTCCTTGGAGGAGATGCGGCGTCTAGCACTCGGGGATGGTTTGTGCTCAGGCCGTGCAGAGCGTGCGTGCAGAGCCCTGAGGGGGGAATAGGGTCTCTGGGGGCAGGAGGGCTCAGTCTAAGAGGGGCAAGAGGAGGGAGCCCCCCGCCTCAGGCGGTCCAGCACCGGGGAATCCTCCTGCTTGGAGCTGGGCAAGTGGCACGGGGCCTGGCCACCTCGGAGGATCGTGTTCAAAACACGCAGCAGAAGGAAGGCATTCCTAGGGGACATGCAGGGGGGGGGTCTTCCAGACATGGAGGATGGGGAGATGAGGTTCTGGAGGCTTCCGGAAGCTGAGCTGAGGCTCCCAGGCCAGAGGGGGCCATTGAGGTCCCTGCTCAGGAGGCCACATCGTGGGGGGCCTGGGTAGGTGTGAGAATGAGGGGCTGCAGCCGCGGGCTGGGCAGATGGATGCTGAGGAGACAAAAGGCCTCCAGACAGAGGGAAGCTGGGATTCGGCGGTGGCCCGGGGCCAGGAGGGGGTGCCTCGGGAAGGCGTTTCTGAGGCGCCTCAGGCTCCCGAGGCAAAAACGGTGGTCAACGGCTTCCAGGGCCTCGGCTGATCGGAAACGTGGGGCTTTAGGGGAAAAGCATCCCAGCGTCGGCGGGACTTCTGCATTCCGCCAGCTCCCCTCTCCCGCCGCATCCCGACGCCGCCGGGACGCAGGCCCCACCAAGCACGATTGTGACACCACAGCTCGTGTGTCATATTGTGACTGCGTTTCCACATCCTCCCGGCTGTGCTGTACAAGCCCGAGAAGAGGAACAGGGCGAATAATGAAATATAGGAACGCGGGAAAAGGGGAAGCCAGGGCCGGCAGCCCAACCGACAAGCAGAGAGTTACGGAGAAGTGGCAGAAAGGGAAGCGGAGCAGGAATTGCACGGGGGGCAGCCGGGTGGAGCGTGTGCACACACACACACACGCTGACATACCCCCCCCACACACAGACACACATATACACACTCACACATATACTGACATACCCCATACACACACACAGACACACATATACACACACACATGCCAACATACCCCATACACACACAGACATACATATACACACTCACACACACATATACACACCACACACACACGCCGACATACCCCATACACACACACACACACAGATGCACACACACGCCGACATACCCCATACAAACACAGACACACATATACACACCACACACACACGCCAACATACCCCAGACACACACACACACAGACGCACACACACGCCGACATACCCCATACAAACACAGACACACATATACACACCACACACACACGCCAACATACCCCATACACACACACACACAGACGCACACACACGTCGACATACCCCATACACACACACACACACAGACGCACACGCATGCCCACATACCCCATACACACACAGACACACATATA
>SJYV01052401.1:1573461-1594589 GCA_006410875.1 Neotragus pygmaeus | reverse complement strand
GGTGGTTTCATCTGTGTATCTGAGGTTATTGATATTTCTCCCTGCAATCTTGATTCCAGCTTGTGCTTCATCCAGTCTGGCATTTTGCATGATATACTCTGCATGTAAGTTAAATAAGCAAGGTGACAATGTAAAACCTTGATGTACTCCTTTCTCAATTTGGAACCAGTTCATCATTCCATGTCCTGTTCCAACTGTTGCTTCTTGACCTGCATGCAGATTTCTCAGGAGGAAGGTAAGGTGATCTGGTACTGCCATCTCTTTAAAATTTTTGNACAATGTAAAACCTTGATGTACTCCTTTCTCAATTTGGAACCAGTTCATCATTCCATGTCCTGTTCCAACTGTTGCTTCTTGACCTGCATGCAGATTTCTCAGGAGGAAGGTAAGGTGATCTGGTACTGCCATCTCTTTAAAATTTTTGCAGTTTGTTGTGATCCACACAGTCAAAGGCTTTAGTGTAGTCAATGAAGCAGAAGTAGATGTTTTTCTGTAATTCTCTTGCTTTTTTTATGATCCACCGGCTATTTACAATTTGATCTCTGGTTCCTCTGCCTTTTCTAAATACAGCTTGAACATACGGAAGTTTGCGGTTCCATGTACTGTTGAAGCCTGGCTTGGAGAATTTTGATCATTCCTTGGCTAGCGTGTGGCATGAGTGTAATTGTGAGATAGTTTGCACATTCTTTGGCATTGCCTTTCTTTGGGATTGAAATGAAAACTGACCTTTTCCAGGCCCTACATTATGAACCATGCTGTTTCGGGCCACCCAAGATGGATGGGTAGTGGTGGAGAGTTCTGATAAAACAAGGAGGAGGAGGGTTGGGGTTGGGGGCTCCTAGTTTCTGCAGGGCAATTCACTTATATGCATCAGATTGTTATGCATATGTCTTGAGGAGGAACTGGGACTCTGTTTTTATCACTGAACTGTTTGTCTTTCCTTTGTTCCTGTTATCCTTCACTTCCCTAATTAGTAATTACTTGAATCTGGTCTTTAGGATTCAGGGAGGGCCTAAGAGACTAGCCTTTTTCTACAAACAAAAATGGGGGAAACCGAAGGGCTTTTTAACCCAGCGGTGGGGAGGTCCCACAGGGTCCTGCTCAGTTTTAATCCCCTCTTTTTGTTTGATATCCTCAGTCCTTAGGGGAACAGGAGCAGAATGAGAAAGGGAATAAAGTTTTGGAAAAAGAGGTTAATCATAATCTTGGCAGAGGAACTCAGTTTTAAGGAAATTGGGTTTTAGCACTTCACACATGAAGTGAGGTTATATTGTATTCATCCCCAAATTGAAAGCAATCCCCAGTGTGTAGCAGAATCATAATAAATTAATTATCAAAATAACTTAATAGCTGGTTTGTGGGTAAAGAGGTTGCAAGGCCAGAAGGCTGGCTTGTGACTTATAGATTGTCAAAAATCACTCAGTTTCCAATAATTTTGACGACTTTTATTTTAGGCTTCTCAGCTTACCTTACAATTGACTAGCAATTGTTAGTTGAGGGTGGGTCTGCAACAGAGAAAGGCTAGATTAGGAAATACTCAGGCCCTCCTCTTCTGCTTAGTACTCAGCTTTGTTAGGTGATAGGGACTCAGCCCAGATGGAGAAAGTATATTCTAGGCACAGTCAGAGTGAATCTGGGTGATGAACTAGGGAGAAGTTACAAGGCAAATTCTTTCAAATTTGTTTTATTTTGTACATGAAACCCTTACTTGTTCGCACTTTTAAAATAATTGATAAACTTTACTATGTCTGTGTGTTTTCACTCTTAGACAGTGCTATGGATATAGCCTCCTACATCAGTGACTTTGGACTTGAATTTCTTTTTGTCCTTGTTCTACTTGAGTTTAGATTTTCAGCAAATTGTCTTTATGTCTCTCCATTCTACCTCTGACATCCCTTGCAAATTTACCCGTAACCAAATCTATTTAATGAAGGTCACAAAGACTAAGCCAATGTGAGACCTGGGAGTGAAATCCAGTGGTCCTGATTTTTTTATTCACTAATGATCCACATCTATCCCATCCTCCCACCCCCAGGTCAGGACAGGTTATAGTATTTCAGGCCTTTGGTTTTATTGATCAAGTCATCCATCTCTCATTCTGCAAAGTCAGGGTCCTTAAGTACTTCTATGGATCCACAAGAACTCTTCCTCTTGAGCCATGTTTGACTTTGTCATTGATATTATTTACTATGTCTGATAATAAATAGTTTTTTAAACTAAGAGGTCAGAGTGAGCAGGAAGGATTAGCTAGAATACCAAATCTCTCCCTGCTGGAGAAAGGCATGAGAATGCACTGCCCTCATCATAAAGCTGATGTTATATCTCTGAATAGAACCTTAACATAATTCTTATCTTAGAAATTCTTTTTTAGCTCTCTAAGACTGCCTTTCTCATATGTCTAAACAATACATATAATCTATTTTTAAAATTATATATTTATTTATTGATGTAAATCATTTTTAAAGTCTTCATTGAATGTATTTCTGCTTTATATATCTTAGTACTTTTGACCATGAGGTATATGGGATCCTAGCTTCCTGATCAGGGATCAAACCCATACTTCTTGCATTGAAAGGTGTAGTCTTAACCACTGGAACACCAGAGAGGTACCTAATTAGGACATCAGCTGGATTCTTCCACAGTGGCTTCACTAAAAGATGAAAGGATTTTATTTCTCTCTTGGTAGGGAAATACCTTGTTAGTAATGTTTATGAAAAAGAGATCCTGTGGGTTAATTGTTCACAGAATTAGTTTACTGTTTTCTCTACCAGTCATTTTTGATTCTTCTTTTCTTAACCTTTTCACGATTCCTGTTATTTCCCAGCCCTTTTCTTCCTCTATAATCTTAGAGAGACCAGTAAAACTGTCCTTTGCCACAGCTTTCACATTTACCTGTGTGGCTCCAACCAGTCCATCCTGAAAGAGATCAACCCTGGGATATCTTTGGAAGGAATGATGCTGACGCTGAAACTCCAGTACTTTGGCCACCTCATGCGAAGAATTGACTCATTGGAAAAGACTCTGATGCTGGGAGGAATTGGAGGCAGGAGAAGAAGGGGTTGACCGAGGATGAGATGGCTGGATGGCATCACGGACTCGATGGACGTGAGTCTGAGTGAACTCCAGGAGCTAGTGATGGACAGGGAGGCCTGGTGTGCTGCGATTCCTGGGGTCACAAAGAGTCTGACACTACTGAGCGACTGAACTGAACTGAACTTGCCTGGGGAAGCTTGCTTTTTTTTTCTTTTTTCTTTTTTTCAGCGACCATCACCACGATCCTATTTATTTATTTTAAGCTTTTTATTTTGTACTGAGGTATGTCCAGTTAACAAACAATGTTGTGATAATTTCAGGTGAAAAGTGAAGGCACTCAGCCGTACAGTACATGTACCCATTTTCCCCCAAACTGAGACATCTTGTGTTACATGCTGGGCAGGTTCCTGAAGAGGTGGGTAGGAACTGAGTCTCTGGATATTAAGTCATTGCTTTCAGTCTGAAGATAAAACAGGCAGAGTATATACTACAGAATGAGGTACCCAGAGCCAAGTTAGTGAACTACTGATGACTTTTCAAAAAGTTGCAGTAAATCATGATTTCCTCACAAAATATAGACATGTTTGCTTTTGGCATTTAATTTTAAAACATGCTCAGATATGTTTTTCCTCTCCCTCTCCCACTATGAGTTGATTCCTTCATATAAATGAGAAATAAGTCATCTTTGAGTCATGCATGAAGAAAATTTTCCTTTTTTAATCCTGAGAGTGATTATTTTGCTTTGAGATAGGATCTCTCCTTCTGGGGCTAGCTGAAACATCAACGAAATGAATATAATTCAGAATTGGGTATAAAGAAAACGTAACTTACCTTTGTACCTTTAAATACATATTTGAAAAAAAGCGCTGTTATTTTATGGATTTTCCTTCTTTGTCGTATCGTTACTGATTCAAACCAGAGAACTAAATCTTAATATTCTGCCCAAGATACTGTGCTGTTTTGTGCCAAAGCAGAAAATGCCAATAAAAAATAGGGAGATCCCAGCCCAACTCTGTTATTCCAAATGGACTTCAGTTCAGTCGTTCAGTCGCTTCCACCTCTTTGTGATCTCATGGACTGTAGCACACCAGGCTTCCCTAACCATCATCAATTCCCGAAGTTTACTCAAACTCATGTCCATTGACTTGGAGATGCCATCCAACCATCTCATCCTCTGTCGTCCCCTTCTCCACCTGCCTTTAATCTTTCCCAGCATCAGGGTCTTTTCTAATGAGTCAGTTCTTTGCATCAGGTGGCCAAAATATTGGAGATTCAGCTTCAACATCAGTCCTTCCAATGAATATTCAGGGCTGATTTCCTTTAGGACGGTCTAGTTGGATGTCCTTGTAGTCCAAGGAACTCTCAAGAGTCTTTACCAATACCACAGTTCAAAAGCATCAATTCTTCAGTGCTCAGCTTTCTTTATAGCCCAACTCTCACATCCATACATGACTACTGGAAAAACCATAGCTTTGATTAGACTGACTTTGGTTGGCAAAGTAATGTCTCTGTTTTTTAATATGCTGTCTAGGTTGGTCATAGCTTTTCTTCCAAGGGAACAAACGTCTTTTAATTTCATGGCTATAGTCACCATCTGCAGTGATTTTGGAGCACAAAAAAGTGAAGTCTATCACTGTTTCCCCATCTGTTTGCCATGAAGTGATGGGACCAGATGTCATGATCTTCATTTTTTGAATGTTGAGTTTTAAGCCAACTTTCCCCCCTCTCCTCTTTCACTTTCATCAAGAGGCTCTTTAGTTTTTCTTCACTTTCTGCCTTAAATGTGGTATCATCTGCATATCTGAGGTTATTGATATTTCTCTCAGCAATCTTGATTCCAGCTTCTGCTTCATCCAGCCCAGCATTTCTCATGATGTACTCTGCATATAATTTGAATAAGCAGGGTGACAATATACAGGCATGATGTACTCCTTTCCCGATTTGGAACCAGTCTGTTGTTTCGTGTCCAGTTCTAACTCTTGCTTCTTGACCTGTATACAGGTTTCTCAGGAGGCAGGTCAAGTGGTCTGGTATTCCCATCTCTTTAAGAATTTTGCAGTTTGTTGTGATCCACACAGTCAAAGACTTTGGCATAGTCAATAAAGCAGAAGTAGATGATTTTCTGTAACACTCTTGCTTTTTCTATGATCCAACAGATGTTGACAGTTTGATATCTGGTTCCTCTGCCTTTTCTAAATCCAGCTTGAACATCTGGAATTTCATGGTTCATGTACTGTTGAAGCCTGGCTTGGAGAATTTTGAGCATCACTTTGCTAGCTTGTGAGATGAGTGCAATTGTGCAATAGTTTGCACATTCTTTGGCATTGCTTTTCTTTGGGATTGGGATGAAAACTGAGCTTTTCCAGTCCTGTGGCCATGGCTGAGTTTTCCAAATTTGCTGGCATATTGAGTGCAGCACTTTCACAACATCGTCTTTTAGGATTTGAAATAGTTTAACTGGAATTCCATCACCTCCACTAGCTTTGTTCATAGTGATGCTTTCTAAGGCCTACTTGACTTCACATTCCAGGATGTCTGGCCCTAAGTGAGTGATCACACCATCTTGATTATCTGGGTCATGAAGATCTTTTTTGTACAGTTCTGTGTATTCTTGCCGCCTCTTCTTAATATCTTCTGTTACTGTTAGGTCCATACCATTTCTGTCCTTTATTGTGTCCATCTTTGCATGAAAATTTCCCTTGGTATCTCTCATTTTCTTGAAGAGATCTCTAGTCTTTCCCATTCATTGTTTTCCTCTATTTCTTTGCATTGATCACTGAGGAAGTTTTTATTATCTCTCCTTGCTATTCTTTGGAACTCTGCATTCAAATAGGTATATCTTTCTTTTATCTCCTTTGCCTTTCTCTTCTCTTCTAATTCCTAATGGACTTAGTCATTTCAAAAAGCATCTGTGATCAACGTACTTCCTGTAACAGTATTTTGCCAAGTGAATCTGGGATGGAATCATTCTATCTTCTGACCCAGTTCTCAAGTCTGCTTAAACTGAGGAAGCCAGGAAGCCAGATGTAGAAGCTGGCTTTACTCCTGAGAACCTTAAAGTTTAGCTAGCAGGGGAAGACAAAGAAAGAATAGGGTGTTTTCTGGTGATCAGGCTTCTGTGATCGGTCTGTACCTGTCTCGTGCCCCTGTTTGTATACCTTGGTTAAGAGTTCACTTGAAATACACTGAATGCTGTGGCCTAAGTGGAATGCCATACCAACCGTGATTTCAGCACTCCAAAATCTAGCTTCACGTCTGGAACCAGGCGAGCTTCGTGCCCTCTGTCAACCTTTCATCTCAGGAGGGTATTTGGTCGGATGCCCATCTCCAAGGAAGCTGATAGACTGCCGGTGTGCACAAACTAGTTTTCCTGAGGAGCTATTTATTGCTTTTAAATTAGCAGCATATTCAGTTTTGAAAGTAAAAACAAAGGCAGCCTCTTCATTTTTTTTACCTTTGTAAAATGAGGTGTGCAAAAGAGAGTGTAAAAAGAGGTGTGTCTGGTCTGGTTTGTACATTGATATCAGAGCACCTGGATAAAATAGGACCAACTTGGTATTTTCATCACTGGTCTTTTGGTGGTCCTGTCTTGCTGAAAGACTCAAACAGAAGCTGCAGCCATGTCTGATCATTGATGGATTTCTAGACATTTTTAGAGAAAGATAGGTCAAATTAATAATGATATTGTCTGACTGAGTTATCATAAATTATCCTAGCAGTGTTAATTAGATCTGCTCTTTTTCTCCTCCCAGTTTAATCTTCAAGCATACGTGTATTTTTGTATCATTAATTTTAAAAAGTCTGCAAATCACTTGGTATCACTTACCTAATTTGAAAGATGCAGCACAGTGCAGTGAAAAGAACACTAGAGGTGAGGACTTCTGCATTCCTGTCCAGGTCTGATATTAATTTGTCACATGACCTTGGATACAACCTTTCAGCCATATTAATTCTTTGCTGTTGCCAGCTTACAAAGCTACTTCAAGAGTTTGGACCATGAAAAACATACTTCTCTTCCTTAAATATACATTCTCTTTTAAAGCAGAATGTGTTATGTACTGACATTAAGGAAATTCTTTTTTTCCAGGAAGGTAATCCTTTATGGCACAGAACAGGATTACCTTCATGGAACAAATTAGCAAATTCCCCGACTTTTAGGCCATTAAAGTGATTTCCAGATCACTCTTGTTCCCCTTTTTCCTCCTTGACTTCCTTAAGGCAAATATTATAAACTACATTTGGTATCTCCAAACTAAAGTCCAGCTGTACTTAGGTAACGTCCAGCACTGTCAGAAATCCAGAGAGAATCAGAGATAAAATGGCCAAGCAGAAAGTGAGATGAACTTTACACACTTGTTGTCGGAAGATACTTTAGTCCAACCACTGAAGCATTGTTCCAAACACTTTGTGTTTCTCAAGATTTGGGTTACTGTCATGGGTTCCCAGGTGCAGCTATCCAGGGGAGCCATTTAACCTCCACAAGATTCACCTTTCTCATCAATAAGGGAGAGAAATTAGACCTAATTGTCTTTCTATTTTGTTTGCCTTAATATCCTCGTATTCATCTATGTCTTTTCTGAATTTCAGAAATCTGCTCTTAGAGAAAAAGGACAAAACAAAGTAGGGGATAATGAGATTTTTTAAAGCAGTAGTAAAATTAAATGCTTTGAGGTTTGGCGCAAAGATCCAGTAGCTTAGTTACTTGGTGATACTTAGAAGTTGAGGAGACTGATTGGCTGTTTCAAGTCAGAACTTCCTGTTATAACTGAATAATAAAGACACTTCTTGCTTAATAAGTGGCTAAAGCTTAAAAAAGACCACGGTTAATACCCATAAGCAGTCAAATAACATGTCTTGACTATTGACATTGCACCCGTCTACAAACCTTGTCTTTCACTATTGACAGAACACTTCTCTGCTATTTTTACAACAAAAAAAAGCCCAATTAAATGGAAATCTTATTTTCCTAAATGATTGCTTTTAGGGGTGTTTAGATTCAATAGAAAAGCACCCTATATATATTTTTGCAAAGTCACTTATTCAGAACAATTAAAATGAGCTATGTTCTTTCAGTCTTATGAAGGACGTTACATTTTTCTTAGAAGTTGTATTTCCGCTTCTGTTGCCACAATCACTTATGATATGACATTCAAAAAGAGTTTTGAATTCTTATATGTAGTATTTAATTGGATAAATAGTTTAGAATAGTACTTCAAAGTAAAAATTTAATATTCCTGAAATAATGTTTTAACCCAAGCTTAGTCATAAAGTTACCGTATAAATAGTAAGAATTACTCTAGGATGGAATATAATGTCTTGATTGGAAAGATGCACAAATGAAAGCTTAATTTCATAGAAGAAAGGAAATCTGGGCTATTTATTTGGCAATAGGACATCATATCAAATATATATTTGTATGACATTCAATCAGAGTCGTGTAGGTAGACAAGATCTGTCTTTATAAATATTTTCAGTCTCTGATTGGAGGAATGAATACTGTGTTACAATACAGCTTTTGTGTGTGTGTGTGTGTGTGTGTGTGTGTGTGTGTGTTAGGTGGGATCATTCTCAGCTGTGGGCCAGAAGGCATAGGACTTCTCAAAAAGAGAAGCAAAGTGAGCTAAGTGTAGTAATGGTTACTACAATACTTACTACTAGTAATATTTAAATGTCCAAAAAACATTTAACCCATAGAAATAGTTCTAATAACTGACTAAAAGAAGGACCCCAAAATTTCCTAATGCAAATATCAGTTTTATTCCTAGGGATTTGGAAAAATAATAATTATGATTTCTAATTCCAAGCCTTAGAGCATATATTTGAATAAGTTAACCTTTAACAACAACAACAAAGAAGACTTTCTAAGAAGGCACACAGATTTTTGGCCTGTAGTATTTTCTTTGGAGGTAAGGAAAGAAGTTAGGGAGAGAAGAAGGGACAAAATGGAAGAGGAAATAAGGAGAAAAAATATTCAAGCAAAGGATATGACTAAAAAAAAAATTAATTCTTAAAGAGCAAGGGGGAACTTAAAAATAAAGTTGCTTTATAATGCTAAGCAAGTGTACTTACCCAAGGGGAGCTCTCTCAGATCCTCCCTTGTGTTGGATGAATTTGCCTTCTCCCACTTCTGCTGACCTTTCTCAGGTGCCCGCAAGCAAGAGAGCCTCTAAGAGGCCACCGGCACACTTGGTCTTCTGGGTTATCAGGACTTGTCTTTCTTCACGCTGACAAGGGGCGCCTGGCAGAAATCAGAACAGCTCAGAGACGCATGTGGCTGTGCCTGCGAAGCCTCCCCTGGCAGCCAGGCACCCCCTAGGCCTCACTGCCCTTGGCTTACATGTGTCTCTTCACAGTCACCAAAGGTGGCCCCAGGGCGGATGCGCTTGATAGTCATTCACTAATCTCGCACATAGCAAGTGATCTATGTCTTAGAGAAAAACATAAGTTATTGCTCTAGGAGGTTATGGTTGAGGAATAGGGTGTTGATGTAGCTAAGACAGAAAATGAGAACCCGCTGCTGACAATAGAATAGTGAGAGATAATGCAAAACACAAAAGAAGAAACAAATGTGCAGTATATCTTTATACAGCTAATATTTGTCTTTGGTTGTTGTTGACCCTCGCTCTTAACTCACCAGTAACTAACTAGGAAACATTTGGCCACCCAACAGACCTTCCTTCACTGCGTTTCTGTATTTCAGTATCTCATGAAGAGGCAGTGAACTTAATGGTCGATCTAATATGATATTCTTCATCATAGCTATGTAGGGAGACTGTTCTTTTCCCAGATGTGACACATATTATTTGGCCAATAGATAAGAAATGCATTCTGTTGTCCTCCAAATACCTTTCTCATTAGACTGTGGAAGTTTGAGCAACAGTGGAATGCATTTCATTTAAAGCTTAAAATTTCTATGAAAAGTTATCTCAACTAGAACTTTTCCCAATTGAGCCATAATATCCAGCTTCTATCAACTAACTTAATTTTGATTACATGTATTATTTAAGTAACTGAATCAGCTCATATGCACAAAGAAAATCTTTTAACTCTTCATGTGGGCCAAAGGCTGTATCTTAAAAGGAAGAAGGCCCTGATCAGACACTCCTTGTGCCTTGAGAGGCTCTTTGGAGCCATAGACTTGAGAGCACCTTCAGCTGATTCCTGACGCCAGGGCTGCATTTGACATCAGCTGTATGTTTGTGGCAGTCACTCCTGTGTGACTGCATAAAGTCACTGTGTCAACAGTTTGCATCCCGCCTGAATTTGTATAAGGTGCCTGGGGGACTGCTGATTTCATGTTGGAAACAAGGTTAGGTGGAAGCCTTGAAACCGCCTTTATGGAGTTCCATAACTCAGCACATTTCTAATTCTCACTTCTACCATACTCTAGAGGAATCAGTCTGGTGACTTCATGAGACTAATATTGGAAAAACTGCTAGCACTAGATTCTGGCAATTTACTCCTTGCAAGAAAATTAGTGTGTTAACTCTTTCCTGTCACTGATTGGATTAGAGTTACACGTAATTGGTTTTGTGAAATGCTACCTTGCATCCGCAAGTAGTAGAAAGAATAAAGTGTGCCCAAGCATATGTCTTGAGGAAGGAAGACTGCTTGAAATGTGTGGGTGGTATAAAACGGCTTATTCATGGGTGTAACCTAGAGCTTTCAGTATTTTCCATCTCATTATGCCCAAATTCAATGATTTCTTTAGAGGAACTAAAGAAAAGACCAAATTTCCAGGGTGCTGAGTGTTCAAATTCTGATATCAGGTAGATTAAGCTCACAGCAGTTCAGTTCAGTCACTCAGTCGTGTCCAACTGTTTGCGACCCCATGGACTGCAGCATTCCAGGCCTCCCTGTCCATCACCAACTCCTGGAATTCACTCAAACTCATGTCCATTGAGTCCGTGATGCCATCCAACCATCTCATCCTCTGTCGTCCCTTTCTCCTCCTGCCTTCAGTCTTTCCCAGCATCACATATAAGCTCATATATTCNGTCCATCACCAACTCCTGGAATTCACTCAAACTCATGTCCATTGAGTCCGTGATGCCATCCAACCATCTCATCCTCTGTCGTCCCTTTCTCCTCCTGCCTTCAGTCTTTCCCAGCATCACATATAAGCTCATATATTCACCACTTATTAGCTCTATTTGCTTGTTCAATTTATTTCGCTTCTCTAAGTCTCCACTTCTTCTTTGTAAAAGGAGGATTTGATATTAGAATAGCTATGTAGGATTGTTGTGAGGCTTAATTATGGTAACCCATGTTATTTACCTAGCACAGTGCCTGACATAAAGAAAGATTCATTGAGCGGTGGTAGTGATCTTTCCTATTCTGATCATCACCATTATACAAAACAGATGCAAAGTAATAGTATCATTCAAACATTCTCCTGCAGACATTGTATGGGCATGTGCTAAGTTTGGGGTCAGGGTGATTTTATCTCATTTATTTTTTTAAAACAATAATGTTAACCCACAGGTTGTCTAAAAATAATGCCATACATGATGATAATGAGTTTGAAGGAAAGATGGTAATTAGTAGGAAATGAATTTTAATCCTTATTTCTTTGTAAGTGCTTCACTTGCCTTGAACAATTTATTTGCCTTTTATTCTACTTCATTTTGAAGATGAAGAAATAATATTTAGCTATGTGTAGGATTGGTACAATAGGTTATTTCTAAAGTAAGAATTTAACACTTTTGTTAATATGGTATTATTAAATAAGAGTTTGCCATGTCCAGTGATACTTAGCTTTTTCACTTCTGGAAAGTTATTAGGTTCCTTTTTTTTTTTTTTTTTTGGTTGAATGTTACCATGGTCTTATCCTTTGTCCTTAAAACACTGTTAAACATGAAACATCCATCCCTCATTTGAAGCCTCGTTTCTTCCACATCAGCTGCCGTCAAGTTTATAATCTTTGATTTCACCTAGTGAAACTGATAAAGCAAGTGGAATCCAGTGAGTAAAAGATTTTCCCAGAGGATGACTCAGCCTTCAAAAAAAAAAAAAAAAAAAACAGCAATGTGAAAGTGGAAAAAATGTTTAATCACTGAGAGCAATANAAAAAAAAAAAAAAAATCAGCAATGTGAAAGGGGAAAAAATGTTTAATCACTGAGAGCAATAATTCCATTCTAAAAATTGGCCCCACTCATAAGGAATATAGGGCTAAAAGAGAAGGAGGGAGCCACTTCATTGGCTGTCTTACTTGATGCCTCTGTTGGCAGCTCTGGAATCTGGGCCTTGCCTGGGGAGGGAATCCACTAGAGCTACACTGGGAGTCACCTACTATACGACGCTTCTTAGGCTCTTATTTTCAAAACTCTATTCTTGCATCTTTTTCTGAGCTTTAAGCTAGGAAACTGCCACTTATAGAGCGTTCACTTATACGTTTCTCCATTACCCTTATGCAGAGAGAACTCAGAGTGGCATGTTGATGGGGAGTCTGCTCAGGAAGAGAACACTTAGCTCTTTGATTTTTTGTTGTTCATTGGCTCAGTCATGTTCGACTCTTTGCAACCCGATGGACTGCAGCACGTCAGGCCTCCCTGTCCTTCACCATCTCCCAGAGCTTGCTCAAACTCATGTCCATTGACTTGGTGATGCCATCCAACCATCTCATCCTCTGTCGTCCCCTTCTCCTCCTGTCTTCAATCTTTCCCAGCATCAGGGTCTTTTCCAATGAGTTGGCTTTTTGCATCGGGTGACCAAAGTATCGGAGCTTCAGCTTCAGCATCAATCCTTCCAATGAATATTCAGGACTGATTTCTTTTAGGTTATACTTGTTTCATCACCTTGTTGTCCAAGGGATTCTCAAGAGTATTCTCCAATACCACAATTTAAAAGCTTCATTTCTTCGGTTGTTCAGCCTTCTTTATGGTCTCACTCTCACATCCATACATGAATACTGAAAAAACGGTCTCTTTGACTATGTGGACCTTTGTCGGCAAAGTAACAGTCTCTGCTTTTTTAAATACACTGTCTAGGTTCGTTGTAGCTTGTCTTCTGAGGAGCAAGAGTCTTTCAATTTCATGGCTGCAGTCACTGACTGCAGTTATTTTAGAGCCCAAGAAAATGAAGTCTGTCACTGTTTTCATTGTCTCCCCATCTACTTGCCATGATCTTGGTTTTTTGAATGGTGAGTTTTAAGCCAGCCTTTTCACTCTCCTCTTTTACCATCATCAAAAGGCTCTTTAGTTCCTCTTTGCTTTCTGCTATAAGGGTGGTGTCATCTGCATATCTAAGGTTATTGATATTTCTCCTGGCAATCTTGAGTCCAGCTTGTGCTTCATCCAGCCCAGATCTAGGCCAAAAACTATGGCATTAGAACATGCATAGACAATATCTACAGAGACTGGTTCTCAAGGTAGCATTTTTTCTTGGTTTTTTGCTCATTTCTTATATTATTTTGTTTTCTATTATGTCACCAGTATTCTGAATTTTTTTTAATTGTATCTGTTGTAAATTGGTCTTTACCCCCCACACACACATACATTCTTCCAACATTCACACACACATGCATACTGCAAACATACCACAGAACTATTCAGTCAGTTGAGACCAATGATCTTATCTAATCCACCTTAATATTGCCACTTTATTTTTTGTCAACCTGAATGGAAGCTTCATGCTTTATTCTGATAACATTTAGGCATAAAATACCACGTTAATTCTACTTGGATGGAAGCTCAGCTTCAACCTATCAGATGGTGTAGGTGATTTGTATCCTAGGAGACAAGATAAAAGAACCACAGGTGAGCCTGGAAAACAGAAGACAAAGCATCCCTACGCATTTCACTAGCAGCCTGTCCAAATATCTGGACACCAAAATTTGGTTCCCAGAACCTTCAGACATACGACCAGTGCTCTTTCAAGAGAGCTTCTTGTTTCCTGTCCTCTTTCTACTGTTCACTGAACCTTTGTGTATTCCAAGTACTGGAGTACTGGAGTGGGAACTTGACGTTCATTGGGCTCAGTCAGTCTTCCAGTGACCCCGCATGGTGTGGTGCCCTCCCAGTGTAGTCCCGGCAGCTTCTGTGACAGCGGAGGAGACTGGTGTGTGCCTAGTGATGCCTCCATTCTGCTCTCTTCTAATAGGTTACTCACTGACTTGCTGCTTCCCCCAGCAGACTGGATCTCATTCGTTTTATCTATAGAAAATAGCGTACTGCCAGGAAATTCTATATGGTCTGTATGAGTGAAGCTCTGATTATAAATCATGAGCTGCGGACTTCCCTGGTGGACCAGTGATTAAGAATCTGCCTCCCAATGCAGAGAACACGGGTTCGATCCCTGGTCTGGGATAATTCCACATGCCACAGGGCAACTAAACCCACTTGCTGCAAACTATTGTGCCCACGCTTTAGAGCCTGTTTGCCACAACTAGAGAGAAGTTTGCATGCCGAAATAAAGCCCTGCTTGCCGCAACTAGGGTGCAACACAACCAAATAAATAAATAACTATATTCCTATTTTCAAAAAATCATGCGAAGGTCATTCTAAGAACTCACCTCTGCAATAGGAGATCACAAGTTCAACATGATTGATTAGGAAGTAAAAAGGAAGCGTCTGTTACTTTTCACATTCCCTACTTTTAATTCCGAAAGTTTTATAAACTTCAAGTATTTAAAAATATCAGTGTTTTCATAGTCTTATACTTTGATTTCAATCTCTCTGTGTACTTGTCTAATTATTTTGTCAGGATAACCGGACCCATATGTCCACTTCGTGCAGCTATTCGCTGTAAACTCCCTCTCTGCCTCTAGAAACAGGCTTTTCTCCTGGGAGTAGTGGCTGCCACATTAACTGGTGATTGGAGTAATATAAGTTCATGTGACATGATTAACAAAGCATGCCAAAGATCATCTGTATCTTATTTATCAATGAATTATCTGACACCCCTGAGAGACACTTGGCTTTTCAAAAAGCCCATTCCTGAGCTGAATTCCTGTACTCAGAAACATCAAATGCCAAATATTCTCATACAGATACGATCACATCTAATTTGATACACAAGACCATTGGTAGAAGGCCTTATCAACTGAGTTCTGTGGGATTGAGTTAAATTATTAAAAAACAAAACAGAAAAAAAGCCTTAAATAGAGCAAAGACAGGGAACTGGCTCTTGCAACCAGGGACTTCAATGTGATCTCATCACCCTAGGATAGGACTCATGTTTTAAAATAAACTGACAAAACTTTTTGAATTGAGGAACCTGAAAAAGTGTGAGCTCTTCGTTGATTTTCTTGCTGGTCATGAGGAATTTGCAGTCTCACAGAGAGCTCCTTAGGTCCCCTGGCAAGCTGATCCTGACCAGAACTCTCGTGTTGCAATGAGTACAGACTCATGCATGCTGACTGCAAACATTTCTTGCTAGTCTACTGTACCCAGGGCCATGTTATTTGCAGATGGTAAAGCTGTGCCATAAAGGATGAGTAGAAGTATCCAGGCAGGGAGGAGGCAGGAGGGCACCACTGGCAGAGGTAGCCACACACAGAATGCAGCAGGGAGCCTGCGTGATACTTTCTGAATCCCAATGGTTGGTTTTGTTGGAGGTAGGTTGCAAGCTGAGAAGTAACGGGAAATGAGCCGCATAGCATACCGAGAGGTGGCAGAGGACAGGGGCCTTGCAGCTCCGTGACACTGATCATGCTACCTGCTCACGTGGTTTTTTGATGAGCACCGAGTGGGAACCTCGGTATGAATCCTTGTTCTCACTTACCAGAATCACGTTAGTGGCTTCCCATTACTCTTGGGGAAGACTGCATGCTTAATGCAGCATACAGGGCCCTGTACAATCTGTCTCCTGCCTCTTTAGTCTCATTCCTCACCAGTCCCACCTTTGTCCTTCCAACCCTGACCTCTATGTTCCAGCCATATGGACTTCCCTTGAGGTTTTGCTAATGGGCTGCATTGCTGCCTTCCAACAACGGGCCTTTATCCATTCTATGCACTCTTCATAGAGTCCTCCTTCCTTCCTAACATTCTGGCCTGTTTATTTCCTTTTATCCCTCAGGTCTCAGCTCCATTATTTTTTATAAAAGAAATGCTTCCCTGAGTTCTCTGATTGGATCTAACCTCCCATTTGTATGTTCTCATAGCACCATATGTTTCTTTCACAATACTGTAGGAAGAGTAATTATCTGGGATGTATTTGTATGGTTAGTTGATTCATGTTGGTTTCCTCCTAACAAGTAACATCATCATGTGTAGCATCATCATTAAATCAGCCAGCATTAGCTAGGGTGCTCACATTTTGCCCCATCCTCTTCTAAGCATTTTATTTGTATTAATTTACATAGTTCCCAGAGCAGTACCCATTAAACAGATGGTACAATTGAGTGAGAGAAAAGTTAAGTAACTCCCCAAATTTACACAGCTAATAAGTGAGGGAATTTGAACCCAGGCAGAAAGGATTCATTCTATTCACCACTGTTTCTGCTGACCAGTGAGTTCCAGTCCTAATACCTAGCAATTTCTCAATTAATATTTACTGAAAATACAATTGGATAAGGTAATTAATTCATCTAAATGCCATACATGCCCAACTCTTAATTGGGGGCAATTGAACATGATACAAAAGAGTTTTGATAGACATTTTATTGACAGGAATATTTTCTGGAGAAGATTTGGAGAAGAGGAGCCCTAAGGCATTTTATGTGATTTGTGAGGAACGTCTTACAAGATGTTAACCAAAGAGATTAGTTCTGTGGCTTACGTGTCCATCATTGTGACCTTTCCCAATATTGACTTTTGGGTTTGTTCAGTGTCTGTAATCCTATAGGCTGACATTTATAATCTTGAGTGATTACGTTGTATTTGCAAAGGGTTTGCTATAAAAGAAATATCTCTTAGAAACTTTGAAATACAGAAAGCAAGTCAATGGTAATATTATCCAGAGTTCTGCCAATCTGTGGTTATCTTGCTTATCCAAAAGCAAGTTAATTTCCTCTTTCTCACCTCTATAAGTACTTTCTGACCTCTGTAAGTACTTTACAGCTCTGTGCTTTCACTCACTGAGATTTTCCCATCCACTGGAGAAGACCTCCAGATAAAAAGAGGCAGAACAATGCCTGAACCTAGTTCTAGAACCTTAGACATTGGATTACTATCTGAAATCCATGGTCAGACCATGGAGCTCCCTTGGTATTACCAGACTTTGATAAAGTAAATTCGGTCTCCTTGTGGACATGCCTTCACATACCCTTTAATGAAAGTTCCGCTGGAAAAATCTGCCCACCTTGTAATTACTTCTATGTAAGTAATTGTCCACATTGGTTTCTCTATATTAGGGTTTTTTCTATTATCAATTGCAACCCACTGACTGAGCACAAGCATGAGTTCCAGCGAGATGACCGATGCCCTTCCCTTTTACTGGATGGTCTTTCTGCCTTCTGAATTTGCCATGGGATAAAGAAGGGAAATTTGCAGGGGAAGCGTGATGATGATGTGGTCATGTGGGAAGGATGCTTTGTGACTCATGTTGTTGGGGTGGAGGGGGAGTAGGAAGTGAATTAAATATGTAGTACAATTAGTCCTTTTCACACCATTGAAATTACTGAATGGAGTGGTGACTTAGATACTTGATTTCTCTACTCTTAGATTTACTAGTAAAGAAGGATTATAGTATAAGGAGCAAGGCAGTGTCAGTCAGGGACAGTAATGCACTGTATAATTTTATGACTGTTTATATCACAACCACTGTAGATTTACATTTAGCTGGCTTTTGTATTGGCTTGTGCATAGTACTGTTTTATATTAAATATCACTAGAGGATGTTTAATACATAAGACCATGAAATTATTGTTTATATATTTTGGTGCCCATGCCAAAATTGAACATTCTACCTGATGGAGGAAGGGGAGATTGTGACTCTAGGGATGAGTTTCAGGCATTCTGGGCCACATCCACAAATGAGTCAAACCCAGGATGGATTCAGTCATAATTACTGAAATCATCCAATTTCAAGTTAGGAGAATAGGTTGTGTATTTGGGGGTGATCCTTAATGCTAGATAAGAATTAGATTATTCATAAGGAAAGTTGTTTAATGTAAAATGGGTAAGACCAATTCAAAATGCTTCCCAGAAAATAAGATTATGTTACTGAACCAAAATTGGGTCCCCTTTCCCATAGCACAAAAAAGTCAGTTCTACCAACACCAGGTTGTGGTAAAGGAAAGTACAACATTTATTGCATGGTGTCAAGCAAGGATCAAGGACAGCTCATGCTCAAAAGATTAGAACTCCGTGATGGCTTTCAGGGAAGAGTTTTAAAAGGAGACATTTGGGGTAAGAGTGACAGGGGACGTGACTTTCTTCTCACTGGCTGCTAATGAGGTAACAGAGTGGTGTTTGGGGATTCTTAAGCATCAGCCTTCTGATTCCAACTAATCTGGGGTCAGTTATCATCCACCTGGGTAGGGGTCTTAGTTCCTGTAGAACAACTCAAAGGACGTGCATCATCTGATTATATATGTCCCTCAAGAAGGAACAAAGACTGCTCTATTGCAGCACTTGCTTCTCAACTGCTTTTCCTTTGTTTCCACATCTCCTCTGCTAGCGTCTGCGCTTTGGAGTTCAGAGAAGTCCTCGGAGACCAAAGTGTTTTTCTATAAACAAGAAACTGGGGGCATGGAGGGCCTTTTGTATCCAGGAGGGCCCTACAGGGTCCTTGTCTGTCTCAGTTCCCTTGTCTGTTGTTCAGTAGCTCAGTTGTGTCCTACTCTTGGCAATCCCATGGAAGGCAGCATGCCAGGCCTCCCTGGCCTTCACCATCTCCCGGAGCTTGCTCAAATTCATGTCCTTTGAGTCAGTGATGCCATCCAACCATCTCGTCCTCTGTCATCTGTTGGTACTTCTCAATTCTGAGGAGAACAGAGATGGAGCAAGAAAGAGAAGACATTTCTGGAAAGAGAGGTGAATCATAAACTTGGCAGGGAAACTCACTTTTAGAGGAACTCAGTTTTGGTTGTTATGGATGCATCAGAAAGGGGAAACAAGTACCTAGACTGAAGGACAGAGTTCAAAGTGAGTTAATCCAGAAGCAGAATCTGGTAGGAATTGAATGAGTAGGCCAAGTTCACATGTCAGCTGGACTGCAGAGTTTGATTTTCAGATGTCCGCTCGATCACTCCAAGTTGGAATAAGGGAGAAGATGGGATAGGAGGGTATACATGAAGGGACAGTGGACACCAGTAGACTGTGCAGACATTCTAGCCAACTCTGTAAAGAGTAAGAACCTCAGTAAGAAAGGCTATGCTGGGAGGTTCTGTCTGGCTCTAGGCACATTGATTCAGCATATAAGGTAACCACACATTAGATTATTTCCAAATGTTAATTACTGGTCAGTAAAGAGCAAACGAATGGAGAAGGCAATGGCACCCCACTCCAGTACTCTTGCCTGGAAAATCCCATGGACAGAGGAGCCTGNACATTGATTCAGCATATAAGGTAACCACACATTAGATTATTTCCAAATGTTAATTACTGGTCAGTAAAGAGCAAACGAATGGAGAAGGCAATGGCACCCCACTCCAGTACTCTTGCCTGGAAAATCCCATGGACAGAGGAGCCTGGAAGGCTGCAGTCCAAGGGGTTGCGAAGAGTCGGACACGACTGAGGGACTGAACTGAACTGAACTGAACTGAGAGAGCAAACAATATATTCCCATCATGCTTTAGACCTAGTTGTACAAAGTCAACATTGTACAGCCCCAGGGCTGGCCCAGAGTGTCCCACCCAAAGCAGGCACTTCATAAATGGTTAGGGAATAAATGTGAGTGGATGAATAAATAACCAAAGTTTTGGAGGTGGATTGGGTGGGACTGTGGCAGATAAAGACTGACATCATCCTTCAAGGACCAGCTCAAAATGCCACATTTTCACTACAGCTTTCACATTAAGTTAACTATCCCTCTCCTCTGTTTCTATGGTGATTTATTTATTCTGCTTTAATGACATTTGTGAGTCATATTGGAATTACATTTCGTAAATCCCTCTCCCTCCTTGCCTATGACATCCTTGACCGAAGGGATTTTTAGTTTGTATTTATTTACACTGCCACACATAGTATCTAGCACAGACTAGGCACTCAGTAAACATTTATCAAACTGAGTCTAAAGTTTCTAATATACCAGTGTGGTTTGTGAGCCATGCTTTATTGATTTAATAAGATCACAGGGCTTTGTGATTATGTGATAGTCACATTGAAAAATCAGAGCAGTAACCTCTCCAATATCAGGATATTTTTTCCCTCCTTCCTTCATGATTATCTCTTCCTTTGCCTCCTGGAAACTATATATTGGAGGAGGTTGTTGATGTGTGTGCTTTTTTAGATTTCCCAGAGTTTGAAAACAATTATGATAGTAGAGCTGATAGGCAATTACATGTTTGTTCTCTTGCTCTCCAGTTCTGTCTCTCTGTCTTCCCTCCTCATCCTTTCACCCTTGAGATTATTCTTGGGGGAAGGTAGTGAAGCCACGGGACAAGTGAGTAATTTTGGAGGAGTGGCGTATGGGCTTTTATAGCACAGACTATCATAAAGAGGATGTTGTCTTCTCTAGTCCCTCATTTTGATCAAACTTTGTTAGCCTCCTGTCAAATCTGACAGATGAAAGAGAAAGACGGTTTTGTCCCCTTCTTGGAAGTATGAAATAGGAAATGTACAGGCACCTCGAGACAATTCCCACACCTGACTAGAAACTGAGTTGTCTTTATCTGTGGATATAGGGTGTCTTTTAAAAGAGATTTTTGGGATTTCCCTGGCTTTCCAGTGGTTAAGAATTCACCTTCCAATTCAGGGGGTGAGGGTTTGATCCCTGGTCCTAGAGTTAGGATCCCATATCCCTTGTGGCCAAAAACTAAAATATAAAACAAAAGCAATAGTGTAACAAATTCAATAAAGACTTTAAAAATGACCCATATCAAAAAAAAATCTTAAAAAATGAAATAAAAAAGATATCCTTCAAATCATAATACATACAGAACCCTGGGGTAAGGAGAGACAATATTGAGAAACAGATTTCAAGGGACATTGAAAATAACCCTTGAAATAGTGGTACAGGAAACAGAACAAAGTATTAGAATGAAGAAATA
>SJYV01052401.1:1520173-1573453 GCA_006410875.1 Neotragus pygmaeus | reverse complement strand
TTTTTTTTTTTTTTTTTTTGCTGGAAGCAACTCCTGATGTGTAAACCTAAAATAAAATATCAACAGAAGATAGAGTTTAAGAGTACATCACAAGGCAAAAATTACTTCTTAGACAGATGAAGAGATGGATAGATGACTGTGGATTTCTTCATCTATTTCTATCTTTTTCCATTTCTATTTTAAAGGATATTTATTTATTTGTAAACATTAGGAAATGCAATGATTTTGACCCAGCAGACTGGCTTTTCTGGTCCAAAGATAGTGAAATCAAAAGTGGAAGATGGGGAGTCTACTCAGTTCAGGAAATACTGGTCTATCTAGATTATTTGAAAATGGCTTTTTTTTTCCTTTTAACTTTGTATTTTGTATTGGAATATAGCCAGTTAACCGTGGTGTGATAGTTTTGGATGCACAGTGAAGGAGCTCAGCCACACGTATCCGTATCCCTTCTTCCTCAAAGCCCCCTCCATCCAGGCAGCCACACAACACTGAGCAGAGCTCTGTGTGCTGTTTTCTTGACAATACAGGCAAAACTTTCAAGATTCAACCAAAGTTGAATGTATTCAGAATCACGCCTCTCTGCTCGGGGAACTTGTTGCTTGATAATTCACTATGACTACTTCAAAGTTTAAAACAAACTAGAACTTCCCTGGAANTTCTTGACAATACAGGCAAAACTTTCAAGATTCAACCAAAGTTGAATGTATTCAGAATCACGCCTCTCTGCTCGGGGAACTTGTTGCTTGATAATTCACTATGACTACTTCAAAGTTTAAAACAAACTAGAACTTCCCTGGAAAACTTTCCCTCAAAGATCCAGGCTTCTCTATAAACTCTCTGAAAAAGTAGAAGTGTTAGTCGCTCAGTCGTGTCCAACTCTTTGCGACCCCATGGACTGTAGCCCACAGGCTCCCCTCTCCATGGAATTCTCCAGGCAAGGATACCGGAGTGGGTAGCCATTCCCTTCTCCAGGGGATCTTCCCAACTCAGGGATGGAACCCAGTTCTGCTACACTGCAGGCACTTTCTCTGTAAACCTCCTTTCTGCTGCCTGGCCCATTACAATTTGGCACATGCACCATTTTAATGAGTGTCCTCTGCATTGTAAACGTGTCAGATAAGATTGACTGCATTGACACAGGAGTGGTGGTGTGGAACATGCGTTTGGCTTGAGACTCTGCTGTGCAGCAGGGAAATGTTAGGGAATAACCTAGACAAACCTGAAAAAAGATATTTCAACTACAGTCTATATTATCATATTAAATAATGAACAAGCATTTTGCTTTGTTTTTTTGTAGACTGTGTATAAAGGCCTTTCCAAGGCGGGGGGTTCAGTTCAGTTCAGTTCATTCGCTCAGTCATGTCTGACTCTTTGCAACCCCATGGACTGCAGCACAGCAGGCCTCCCTTTCCATCACCAACTTCCGGAGCTTGCTCAAACTCATGTCCATCGAGTCAGTGATGCCATCCAACCATCTCATCCTCTGTNAGTTCAGTTCAGTTCATTCGCTCAGTCATGTCTGACTCTTTGCAACCCCATGGACTGCAGCACAGCAGGCCTCCCTTTCCATCACCAACTTCCGGAGCTTGCTCAAACTCATGTCCATCGAGTCAGTGATGCCATCCAACCATCTCATCCTCTGTCGTGTCCAGGTCATTTTAGTTCAAAATGCAAATATGATTGTTTGGACTTTTTTGTTTAGCGGTGTTACTTTGTATCTGAGCTTCCTTAGGCCCATGTCACTCTCTTAGATTTGCTTGGAGTTTAAAAGGCCATTTTACTCACTTATTGACCTTTTCCCCTTGTCTCTGGTCACGGGTTATGCATGGTTAAAAGAACGATATTTTAGAATCAGAGAGATCTGGGTCAGAATTATAGTTTTGCTACTTATTACTTGCATTCTTGAGCTCTCTGAACCTGAATTCCCTCTTCTACAAAGTAGAAATGATGGCACTAACTTCGCAAGGTGTTTGAAAGGATTAAATGGAATAGTTGTACAGTGCTTGGTACACTGTAAGTGCTTAATAAATGGCGTACAATTGTTACTCTGCTTGCTTTAAATAAATTCACTCTGCGACGCTACTTCCTGAGTAGAGATTTTAGCTTGTCTCTGAGTCTTTGGAACCATTGGATTCTCTTCTGTTTGGACTTCTTCTCAAAAAGCACATCATCACTGCAGCCATGTTCTCTACCGTCACAGCAGATGACTCAAAAGCTTCTTCCTGTGGATTCAAAGTCTGTTTTTGGCCTTGGTCACCAACTTTTTAGACACTCGCTGCTGCTTATCCCACTAATGCTCACTGTAAATTTTCAAGCAAGCTTCCCTGTTTCATTCACCCATCATTCCAGCAGCTCTTAGTCTCATCCTGAGATGCTGGTCTAGAGTAGACTGGAGTATCTCTTTCTGAAATCTTTTCTTAATCAGGCAACACCATGTGCAAGATAACTGGGCCTCCAAAGTTTCACTGTGATCTCTCTTTATAATATCTATGTAAGGTGTCCATAGTTCTCTACTTCTGCTTCCAAGAATTGTAAATTTTCCACATATATACTTCTGGCCTTTGGGGGAAACCAAATAATTCACAAAACACGTTCTGAGAAGGTAATTTACTTCTTTGTTATTCTCTTGGTATGCATTTTGAGATAGCTACTTAACTTCTCTGCCTCTTAGTTTAGATATAAGTTTTAAATCTATAGGGAATTATTCTTTTGCAATTAAAAAACATTTACCATGTGTATTGAGCTGGCTGTAACATAGTCTCAACCTGGAATACTCCAGAGATGGAAAATTCCATGTTACAGACATCTTGATCAACAGAAAATCCTTTGTTAAAATGTTGCTGATGCAAATATTTCTAGAGTATGCCTGTCATCTTTTCTATCTTAGAAAACTACCTTTAGGGTCATATGACTTCATTTCAGGAACTATCACGCCTCAGGGTCATTTCAGTGCCCCCAAATATGGAAATGTAGTAAACTGACCTTCATCTGTATGATCTACTATCTCAAAAAAAAAAAAAAAAAACCATAGAAAATGTTTCTTCTAGCAAACTCTGGCATTACCTTAATCTGTTGCAAGATATCTCTCACTCTCTGAATTCAAGCACACTCAAACTTCTGGTTCAAAGGTAAATTTGTTTATTTGTTTTTAAATAACTGATGAAACCCTTTAAACTAAATAAAGCTTTGCTTATGTTTGTATAAAATTAACTCTGTTACTTAAGGGGTACATATAGTTTTGTATTGTTATATGCTAAAGAGTTATTTCTCAGGATTCTTGATATTCTGTTTTTCTACCTACCCGTTAATATTTTTAATTCCCGATCAATAGCCCAACTACCATAGATTAGCTGATCTGATTTAAATGACTAGGTGTAATTTAGGGGGGGGAAAGTCATTTTGTGAAAAATACGTATGAGGTTGGGAAGTTAGTGGTGGTTTGATATAGGAAAAAGGGTAGAATCAATAAACATAGTAATGTACATGAGATGCTGAAGAATCCAAGAAGCCAAGGAAGGTAGTGAGCTGACATGTCACCGCCCAGGGGCATCCAATCTCAGCATTCACTGCTTCATTCACACTCCATGGAAGCAAGCAGGCAAGAAGAATCCATGTCATGTTCTCCATTCTGCTCTGAACCCCAGGGCTGCAGCTCTTTGATATGTTGTCTCATTGTGGGATTCTAAGGCTTCTAGAAAGAGTTACCTTTCGCTTGATCCGTTTTCTTTTCCAGTCTCAAGCTGGGAAAGTGAAATTCAGTCAGGGCTGCCACCCATTGGCAGCGTGCATGAACCGACACACAGACTGCATCGCCTGCTACGGGAACAGTTTTCTGTACCAATCAGATTCCCCACTCGCCTACACCAGCACCAGAAGCTAATGTTCAACTGCTTACATTGCCCATTAGAGCTCAACAGCATTCTTGTGCTTTGCTGGGGCTCCTCGTTAAAACGTATTCACTTCACTTGTCTGTGGAGAGGAAGGTGGTGGAGTAAAGGCTGCTTAAGTGTTCTGTGGAATTGTACACTATGCTGCCTGACGTGGGTTGGAGTCGTGAGATTTGTATATCACCTGCCTGGCTGAAGAGTCTTGCTGCACGTGTTCACTGCATATGGATAAACTGCCTCATTCATAACCACTGATCGCGGAAAACCTTTGGACTCTTTCCACAGCTTGAAAACTCTTCTTTCCTTTGAAAGCACCATGTCCTGTGCGATGGTATTCCATGTCTTTGTTTCCTGAAAGGAAACAAACAAACAACTTGTCCCTTAAAGAGAAAGCTCATGGAAGCTTTAATATCAAGTTGACTAAAATTTGGAAGATTATTAAGTACTCCTCTCTCTTCTCTGGAGTAGCCGTGAGCCAGACTCCTGTTCATTAACCCTGAGTCTGTTATTTTTCCCTGCAATGTCATGGAGCAAAAATAATAGACAGAAGCCAGGAGACCTGTGTTTGGTCCCATCCGTATCCCAGCTAAGACCAGGACTTCCAACTAGCTATTTCAGGACTGTGCATCATATGGAAGGAGTATCCTGAGATTGAAATCCGTTATACAAATGAAAAGTATAATTATCACAATTCTTTGAAGATGTAACAGTTTTACTCTTTTGATGAGGCTAGTGTATAGAATACCATGATAGATATCATTTTATATATTCCAGCATACATTGCAGTCTTTGGGGGCATTAAGACATGCATGAATGATACAGATTCGGTATCCGGTAGTGACTGCTCCTTCTACTTTCTTTGGTGGCTCAGACGGTAAAGTGTCTGCCTGCAATGAGGGAAATCCAGGTTCAATCTCCAGATCAGGAAGATCCGCTGGAGAAGGAAATGGCAACCTACTCCTGAGAATCCCATGGATGCAGGAGCCTGGTGGGCTACAGTCCATGGGTCGCAAAGAGTCGGACACGACTGAGCGACTTCACTTTCAGTGATTTTCATCATCTCTTGCATGATAGCTCTAAAATCTGAATCAATAATGATTGTCTGGAAGCCAGTAGCCAAGAGTATTGCAATTTCCAAGGTATTGCCTAGGAGTGCTGAAGGGCTGGCTATAAGAGAGAGCTTACATGTGATTACAATACATAGAAAAGAAATAAACTGAATTCCGTTAAACCCAGGGGGAGAAGCCCATAGTGTATAATCTGATTTGGGGGCTTTCCCCCCAAATTTATTCTTTTCTACAGCAGCACACTAGTAGGTCTACCATGACCCAAAAAGAAATAAGGGCTATGGCCACGTGTATAGGTCAGCATTTCTGTCTGGCACTTCCTCCTTGAAGTGACCCCCTTAAGTGTCTGGGTGGTGTCCAGTGTTTACTTTTACAGACAGCGCAGATGAGCGAATTTGTCTTCTTCAGTCAAGATCTCTCTGCTGAGAATTGGAACAAGGGGACACATTGCCACTTGCTTGTCTTTCAGAAAAATGAGTGCTGTGATAGTCCCGAGAGCTTTGCCTTGATGGAAGTGTGTTTTTAATGATATGATTTTGGTACCCAGCCCTCTGTGCATAGCTTGGCATATGTCTTGTCATATTTAAACAGCACTGACTGATAAGGAGGCTGTTAATTGGCAGTTAGTGACTAGGTTGCAAGGCTTTGTTACCCAGCCTTTCAGCTAGCTGATCATTAACTAGGAGGAACGGTTGGACCCAGAAGGTCATTACTGTTATTAAGTGGGAAAAGAAATCAAAATTCTTCAAATTGCTTCTTTAAGAATCAGATGAGGATTTTAAAAAGAGAGGGAGAAAAGAGAAAAGATGGCTCATGTTACAATGGAGCCAGCATCTGTTTATAGCCCTGGTCTTTTCCTGTGTCTTGAAGAGCAAATGGTCTTGTCTATGGGAGAAAGGATGTATTTCCAAAATCTCACTGCTTCATTCTCTATAACCTTACTTGTTGTTGTTCAGTTGTTCAGTCATTCAGTCGTGTTCAACTCTTTGCAACCCCATGGACTGCAGCATGCCAGACTTCCCTGTCCTTCACCATCTCTCGGAGTTTGCACTGACTCATGTCCATTGAGTCAATGATTCCAACCAACCATCTCATCCTTTGTCACCCTCTTCTCCTCCTGCCCTCAATCTTTCCTGGCACCAGGGTTTTTTCCAATGAGTCAGTTCTTCACATCACTCACTGGTTTGACAGTAATCTAAAATCAGACATTTTAAACCATTCTTCGACCTTTCCAGAGAATACAGTTCCTAAAATTTTCAGAGGAAATCATTTTGTCTGGATGCCATGCAGTTTCTTAAACAGGCTTTGAATATTTTTTTTTAATGAAAATATGACTAAAAGCAGGACAATTGCATATCTTATTATATAAAATTGTAATAATATCATGTGTATGTTTATTTTTTTCTTTTTTTATGTGTGTGTTTAGAATTAGCTTTTTTCATAAGTCGTATTTTATTGAATATGCTGATTAAGTCTTTAGCACCCACCTTGAGAAAAAGGTGTGGATTCTGATGCAATTCTTGATTCATTCTTTGACCTTTGAGACTTCGCCTCTTGAGTAATCTCCTCATCGTCTTTCTAATGCAAAAAGAAAATAAAAATGATCTAATGGGGTGCTGTGAGTCTTGGCAATTACAACTTCACATGAAAATTGTCTCTTGAAAGAAAAATATTACTCTGCCTTTTAATAAAAGGATACAATTAAGCCCTCAAACCTCTTGCCTTCAAATATATTAATGTCTTATGTAAAATATGAAAATGGATTCTTGTTTATTTGAAAGAACCAAAGCAAGAGCCAAAAACATTTCTATTCATAAATTGGTTGATGAATATCAACTATTCCCCACATTGGCTCTAACTAATGAAAACAAGAAAATAGAAGGTGTGATGTGCTTTTGCTTTTTACCCTGTTGATTTAGTCCTGGGTTCTGTTCTATGCCCTTAACCTTATTGCCTTTTCTTGGTTGCTTGATGCATTAAGGTTTGGAAATGCCAGTGTTTTAGCTAGAGGGCCGGGATTTGTGGGTTTACCCCTTACCTCTGAAGACTAGAGAAAGCAACTGCATNGTTCTGTTCTATGCCCTTAACCTTATTGCCTTTTCTTGGTTGCTTGATGCATTAAGGTTTGGAAATGCCAGTGTTTTAGCTAGAGGGCCGGGATTTGTGGGTTTACCCCTTACCTCTGAAGACTAGAGAAAGCAACTGCATTGTTTGGAAATCTCTTTAAATTAAGTTTCAAAGGTAGTTGGTTTATTTTTGCACATCTTTTTTTTTTTTCCTTCCAAAGATTAGGACTGGATTTTAGAAGGTTCTTTTAGCTACTTTAAAAAGCAAAATGTATCCCTGTATCAAATAGGACTGAAGGAGATGTGCTGCAGTGTTTGAAGGCAAGAGCATCTGATCTCCAAAGAATCAGAAAATCTCGTCTTTAGTTGTATTTGTAGGTACTTTTGGTTATGTAGCTTAAAAAAAAAACAAACAGGTAAAGCTCAAATGAGCACAGCATGGTCCAGATGGTGTTTAAAGCTGCCCAAGTTTCTTTTATGTAACTCTCTTCCAAAGTGTGTTCCAGCTGGGAATCTATTGGGCTGTTGAAACTAACTTTGTCCCTTTTATGTTTCTGTTATTCTAACACACACACACACACACACACACACACACACACACACACGCATACAGACCCACACACCGGCGTGAACATGGCCCTTCCAGATGTATGGCATTTCATTGCATGCAATGGGGCTAAAAAGATCTCTGCAGGGCTTTGTTAACTGTCTCTCAGGCTAAACATTTTATTCAGTCAAGAATTCTGCAGGGTGAATTTCAAAACAGAACAGGATTCTGACCCACAGACAGGAACTCTTTGTAAGGCACCCACCTTCTCCTGGAGGCCTTTCTTAAGAAGAGGTGGAAGCAGGCATTTCCATTCATCTCAAGTGCATACAGCAAAGGCCTCAGTCAGCTGTGTCCCCAGCAGTGAAAATTAGCTTAGTGTAGCAGTTTCTTTAAATGCCTGGAACATATATTTCTTCTGAAATTAAACAAATAGCATGTGCTAGCTTTTGTGTAAAAAGACCCCTCTGTCAGGGCACCGTTAGTATATATTCGATTTGACTTGTTTGTCAAGAAACAGAGGTTGGTTTCCCTGGAGCCCCCTAACTTTAATACCCACCTTCTCCACACTCACCCTGTGCTCCAACCAAACCAGATCCGTCTCTTATTCCCGTCCCCTCCTCTCTGCTTTCATGTTTCTAGGCATTGATTTGTACCATCTATGTGGACTGTCTATTCCCACCTCTGCCCACTATTATCCTCTCAAAGCCAAACCTAAAGACCATCATCTCCATGAATTCCTCCCTGCCATTCCCATCAGCATTTATAACCCTTTCCTCAGAGCCCTTTTCTTCCTTCTTGCCATTATTTAAGGTTATTTATCCCAGACTCATTCCTTATGATCAGCTTCTTGAGGACTGAGATCATTTCAGGTGTCTTTTCTCAATTCAAAGGAATCTCTTCCTAGATAAATTCAGTGGATCCCCTTGGCGTCCTTAGCATCATCTGCTAAACAATCCACTTACCTCTGTTAAAATGATTGAGACACTGTGAGACTACTGAGTCAATAGCCACAGCCCAAGAGCCCTGGTGACCTGAAGGCCAGCTGCATGCCCCTTAGCGGACTCTCCTCCGCCCACAGCACAAAGCAAAGGGAGGCCTGGGACAGACCAAGCTGCTGGTAGCCAGCGGTCATAGCACTGAGGAATCAGTTCTCCCACTGCACTGATTGTTAAAAACTGATGTCAATGTAATATTACTCCTACTAATATTATCACAACCAGTGTGGCACCTACAGGAGACAGTTAAAGCCACATATTGTTCATGGAGTTGTGTCTACCATTCACTTCTGCAGAAAAAAATCTAGTGCTCTGAATAAGGACTGGGGATCCTTGAGCATTTTCCCAGTATAGCTGCAAAAGTAATAGAATTGCTACCCAAGCTTAAAATACAGCTAGAGCCATGGATATAGCCTATGATAAGTATAGAGATGAACTTGTTTCACTGAGGAGTAATTAGGGAATTAGATTCCATTTGGACTCTAGGTGATGAACAATTGGAAGCCTATTAAAACTATTTTAAATGCAAGCATTTATTGCCTTTTCCCGTAAGATATAACTTATGTGGGAAAGAGTCTTGCCCAGTGTTTTCCTGGCTATACCGCCTATGAAGATATTTAAAACCTGAAGTGTGTTTATTCTGCATTTAACGATGTTTAGAGACTGCCTTGTGTGTTAATGTGTGCTCTGTGACTAGGACCATATCAATGATCTCCCCTGCATGCATTAATGTGTGCATTGAAGGGAAGGAGAGCAAGGAACGATAAACTGTGTTAACGGTGCAGTGTTCAAGGAAGATTTATCTAAGAAAGAACAGTCTGGTGCATTAATGTGAATATTCAAAGATAGATGTTTATCTTAATGGACTCAGAGGTACTTACAAACAGCGTAATTGCTGCAGTCATTTTAGAGGGCATTTATTCAGAGCGATTGCACTTCCTCTTTCTTTTATATAAAGAATTCTACTGAAACGTGTAAGTGACAACAGGACTAGTGTGGCCGAAGAACCCTAGGTTGGTTTTTCCTGGGCTCTGCTTAGTCAAGCCGATTTGGAATGATGAGAAAAAGACCCAAATCTCTTTGAGGGACGCTTATTGGACTATTTGCAAAAACTAGTCTATTAAAATTTTAAATTGTCCCAATTTCCAGCATGCTACATGATATTTGACTTACTTTAAACCTACAGTCCTACAAATAAGGAATTGACTCCGTGGTATGTGGTTGTAGAATGGCAAGATGGGTTCTTTAGGGTCTTGTCTGGACCAAAGGAACACTTTGTATCTTGAAAGCCAATATAGTCTTCCAGAGAAACTCCTGTTCTTGAGGAACAACTTAGAAAGGTATTGTTGCCTCTGACACCTCCAAAGGTGAGAATTAATGATAATCTGACAAGGGTGGGGAACAGACCGCGTCTCCATCCCTCTTCCACTCTTCAAACCTGACTCTTGGCTTGCCCAATTCTGTTTAAGTCTGCAGACATTCCCTGAGTATCTCCTTTTCATTGAAAGATCTATTATGCGCCTAAGCTCCAGTCCAGTATGGTAAGAGTCCTGTGGATGATTTCAAACTAATAATAAATAATATCACAATATTAACAGCACATCACGAAATAGTAACATCTCTGAGTCACTGATACCTATTTCAAGCCACATAATAATAGCGTGAGGTAGATGTCCTCTCAGATTTACAGAAGAGGAAACTGGAAGGCAGAGCCCTTATAGTCATCCTGCCTCTCTCCCCAGGGGCCGAACTGATTCTTTCAGACCCCAAACACAATACTCTTTCCTAATTTTATAGCTGGTTATAGATGACACCCCTTCCTTCTCTTGAGTAGCAATTAAGCAGAAGGGAATGTAAACCAGATACACATTATAAGTCAGAATGTAATAAATATGTTCAGTGAGATTTTAAGAAAGTACTGAGTTAGCATGCTAGAGTATTTTATTTTTCAGCCGTAGGATCAGGGCAAAGCTGCATGAAAAATGAATTTAGGCTGGGCTCTAAAGAAGGTTATATAGAAGTTTACCAGCTTTAAGTGAAATGAAATGCGAATAGAGCTGGGGAAGGAGTGATAGAAAGCCAGAACATTGTCAGGAACTTATCAGACTCTTGTTTAAGGCATGGCAAACATTTATTTAATAGTCAGAATGTAGAAGTGCTCATGGGACAAATGGTAGCAAAATATAGTGCTACAGAGTCACTTTGGGGCCCAGAGGTGGAGGATCTTGAATGAAAAAGATAATTAAGTTTAGACTTTATTTGATAAGCGGTGGGATAGATTTGGTCCAGGAGAGTGGCATGTTGAAAGCCTTGTTTTTAATCTAGTGACACTTTCGAGGGTTTGTTGAAGAGACAGGGGCAGTGGGTCTGGTTAAAGAATCTCAAGATTCATCCAGGTAAGCAGCCAGGCCAGTAGAAATGAAAAGAGCAGAGTGACATTTAAAATATTAGAAATGGGCTTTCCTGGACGTGGAGCCTGGAGGTATCATGCTGAGCAGGGAAGACTCAAAGGTGAGTCTGAGGGTTTGGGCTCCTTCCTGGAGAGCAGTGACACGACAATCAGAGGCAAGAAAGACACCCGTGGGAGGAACTGATCAGTTCAGTCTGGGATATGTCCATTGCAGATACTCACAAGATTTTCAATGGAAAATATTACTAAAGTAAAATGTTTCTCTCTCCTTACCCAACATTAGAATGAGCTCTCCTCTTTTGAATCCCTTTTGGAATCTCATCAGACCTCAGAATTGGCATATTGAAGAGCACTGTAATTACTATGGTAAATTCCAGGTTCTGGTCCTGGATATTATTAAAATGCCCCCCCGCCCTGCACCGGTGAGTTGCTACTTAGTCGCTCAGTCGTGTCCAACTCTGCAACCCCATGGACAACAGCCAGCCAGGGCACCTCTATCCATGGAGGTTCTCCAGGGAAGAGTCCTGGAGTGGGTTGCCATGCCCTCCTCCATGGGATCTTCCCACCCCAGGGATGGAACCCAGGTCTCTGACCTTGCAGGCGCGTTCTTTACCATCTGAGCCACCAGGGAAGCGGAAGCAGAGACCCCCTCACGTGGTGCTCCGCGTCATCTCCATCTCTGCCTCTCTGTTCTCTGTGGGTTGCTCTCTCTGTTACGATTGTGTTCAGCCTCCAGTTAGGGCTTCCTTGGTGGCTCAGTGGTAAAGAACGCACCTGCCAATGGGTTTGATCGCTGGGTCGGGAAGATCCCCTGGAGAAGGACGTGGCAACCCACTCCAGTTTTCTTGCCTGGGACATCCCATGGACAGAGAGCCCGGCAGGCTACAGTCCATAGGGTCACAAAAGACTTGGACACAACTTAGCAACTAAACAGCTACAATGAAAACAAACATTTAACCTGAAGTGACTGAAGAGGAGATAGATTTTCTCACTTAACCAGAATTCTGGAGTCTAGAAGGTGGAAAACTGCTCATTTGGACTCATATCACGGAACTGACACTGTATGAGTCGGTTCCTCTGTTCCTTCTCCTGTCTCTTACGCTTGCCACCTCATGGCCACAAGGTGGCTGCTGCAGCTCCAAATATCCCATCCAAACTCAAGGAAGAGGGGAAAGCAGTTGGCCTAGCCAAGTCACCATCTTTTTTTTAAATTTAATTTATTTATTTTAATTGGAGGCTAATTACTTTACAATATTGTAGTGGTTTTTGCCATACATTGACATGAATCAGCCATGGGTATACATGTGAAAGTCATTCTCATTTATTAGAAATAGAATAAGCATTTCCTGAACTCCTCAGAGACTTGCTTTATTGTCACTTTGTCCTGATTAATGCCATACGGCCACCACTAGTTGCAAAGGAGGCTTGCTTAGGCTGGTGACATTGCTAGCCCTGGAACGGAGGAAAAGTGGGACAGATATTGATTATGTCTCCAATACTTGTCTTTGATGATGCATTGTAAAATACTTTGAGGGCACGGATTGTGTTCCCTCAGCCCTCTCCCACCAAGAGCCCCTAGTGACCTCCTCCTCCTCAGCAGGCACTTTTCTGAATATATAGGGGTCTGGAGTGGAAAGTGTTTGAGAAACCAACCCTGGTCTAGTATGCAAAGAGTTCCTTTTGTGTTTTTGTTCCTCTGAACAGCCTTAGGAAAGTAGGAGCTTGTAGAAAAATGTTAAAGAAGCTGTTTTTCAGTAACTCTCAAAAAAAAAAAAGAGAGAGAGAGAAGGAAGTGAAAAGATGCCATGCTGGGAAATCTATGCTGCTGCAAAAATAGAAGAGGGCTCAAGTGCCTCCTTCAGTAATGAATGCATGAAAAGAAGCTTCTTAAATTATAAATGTGGTTTCTCTTGTTTATTGCCCAGTAATCCTGTTCTATTGATTTCTGTTTATTTCCAATCACCTAGAATCAGAAGCTGTGTTGCTTAGAGATCTTGATCCCTAAAAGATTGTCGTTAAAGCTACTCCGCTGTATTTTGCTGTTTATTTTCTGCTCAAAGTGAATGAATCAATACAAATACAGACAAAACACTTTTTCCTTTGCTCCCTAGAAGACTAAGGGGGGGAAAACCTACAGAAAAGCTAAATAAAGATGCTTGGATAAAAAAGACATCCTGTCAAATGACATATTGATTTCTTTCAAAGAGGCCAAGTGTAAATTAAAAATATTCTTCTGACACAGTTTTTAAAGATGCCACTGACTCAGCAGAGTCAGGACTTACTGATTTTCTCTTCCGAGAGGGCCAGGTTGGAAGGGCAGCGCACTCTTCCTAGGACCGGCCATCTCTCCAGGATCTCAGAGGGAAGTCCGCCTCAGGCAGTGCGAGCGGAGTTCCCCGGTTCTGTCTGATCCGTTCTCTGTTCTGGTTTTGCCACCTCTTGTCTATGTTCAAAGAGGTAAAAACTTTCCAAAAATTGTTCTAACATGGTTCTTTTTTCAAGTGGCTGCATTGAAACTCTTCTCAGAATTAGGAAGAAATGGGAATAACCAAGGCATAGTATTTGGAATGTTATTAAACACTGGTCTAGAAAGATCTGGAGGAGAGGAGAGGCAGGAAGCAGGGACCGTAGAGGAGCCACCCCAGTGTAGGAGCCGTCCCAGCGTAGGAGCCGTCCCAGTATAGAAGCCGTCCTAGGGCAAGAGTCCTTTCTCCCAAAGTACTGTGGAGAGAATCAGCCTAGTCTTAACCACCCCACAGTCATGAGGCCAGGAGTAAAGGCACAAGTGATCCAGCAGCATAAACTATTTGTCACAATTTGAATTTCTGAAAACCACCTCAGACCTCTTTGGCCTGTTCGAAAACATTTTGCAGAATTGTTCTCAGGAGCAGCTGTGAAATCCACAGGAACCAGTGTAAAGTAAGAAAGAAGGAAGAACTATTAAGGGATGACCTCAATAAAAATGTTGGATTCATTTTACTCCCGCCTAGGAGGGGTCCACAGACTCTTGTGCTTGTGTGGCATCAGAGGCTGTGTGTGTAGATGGGGTGGCTGGAACATGGGTGGACCCACATATGCATCCCATCTGCTTGTGCACATGCTGCCTTCTCCTGTTGAACTTATGAAACACAATTTCAAGAATAAAGTGGTTCAGGATTTCAAGATGGTGAAAGCAGAGCATTAAACCAAGCACAGGGTCCTTGCAAGCACAGACCCCTATGTGACTACATAGGTCTCAGGCCTAGGATTACACTTGTTATATTTCTGTTACCTACTTTAATAATAAATGGGTGCTATTGCTTATAAACTGAAACCGGAAAATGTTGTTAGCCTTGCCGTCCATCAAAAATGATGAGAAATAAGTAGTCTTGGCCCTTCCCACATAGGAAGTCTTTTGTGTTTGGTTTTGTAAGTTGTTTTGAGGCTGTATAGAGCATGGGGTCATCCATTTAAGGCTGGTTGCAGCCTAGGAATGAGGAAGTGACTTCTGGAGGATAACTGAGTCCATCTGGGTTCCCAGTTTTCTCGTGGAAAAGTACCTGAAGACTTTGTCTAAGTTAGGACTTATAATAAAAATCAAAGAGCTGCATTTGAATCTGTCCCCCCGCCCCCGTCTTTCTCTGTGGGAGGTTGGTACTGTCTTCCAGATATGAGTAACTAGGGATCAGTTTTCATTACCAAGCTGAACTCATTTGCATTTTCTCTCTCTTGGGGGTTGATATCAGGTTCTTGAGTTGGCCCTCATTGTCCTCTCCAGTTTGGACTCAGGCTTACTCACCGCAGATCACCCTTAAGTCAAGTGTCAGAGGCACAAACCTTGCTTCAACCACTGCTGTGGTTTTGACACCCATAGCTGACTTTTCTCACGTTACATGACGTGGCTGAATAGGAGGTTCTCTTTTCAAAGTAACAAGGAATAGACAACCTTGTCTTTCTCTCACTTGTATCTTGCATTCAATCCATTGCGTTTGACTGTTTGGGGTAAGTTTTCTGTGTCACATACTAAGTTCTGGATTGTGCTAATACCTCTTCCTTCTTGTTCATTCTACGTTGTCTTGAGCTTGCATTTCTTAGTTTCTTGTTTACTAGGCGTGGGCTTCACACATGCTTAGTTTTGAAGGTAACGATCTTCAACTCTCCTCTGCTCCCAGACCTGCTGGATATTCACGTGTGTTGCATGCTCTTAGGTGTAACTGGCCTACCACTGACAAAATAAAGACAAGGTTATGTTTGGTCCCCAGCGTTTGGCTGTTGCCTCATTCCTTTCTCCTCTGCTCAGCTGGCTATGCCTCCGTTCATCGTGAGACCGAAAACGGAGAGCCACAGCTACTTGCTCTGGACTGAATGGTTATGCCACATCTTTTTTCAGACCCGCTGACCAAAATCTGGGACTGGCTTTGTTCTGTGACTCCTTGCTCTCCTCTAATGTTCGGGCTTATGAAGTCTTCTAAGCTGTGCTCTCAACCTGCCAGGAAGGGCCACGTCTCCTGTGTTCAGGGATAAGGTTAAGTAACGACAAAGAGGGCCAAGAGGAAGATGAGTTCACAAAGAAATATGGCTTGACTTTTCCTTGTTTTTTTTTTTTTTCCCCCAAACCCATTCCTTCTTCCTGAACTGTGGAGCAAGAAAGAATAAACATGGATAAATGACTCATACCATCAAAACACAGTGATGCTCTCCAGAATCCAGACTGTTCAGAATTTCAACATCCATTGACTGATGCCTGTGTCACTGTGGGTCATGTTAATATTTGGCCTCGGTCCCTCACTCTCTAAAAACAGATGCTTGATTTTGGTATTATCATTAAGATAAAGACCTCAGCTTAGAAATTAATCTCCAACGCAAAAAAAAAAAAAAAAAGAGAGAGAGAGAGAGAGAGAGAGAAGCAAGGGAACAAGAAGGTGAGCAAGCAGGAAACATAGGTTAGGTCATTGGAAAGTGAAAGTCTCTTAATCGTGTCTGACTCTTTGCAACCACATGGACTGGAGCCCCTCAGGCTCTTATGTCCATGGAATTCTCCAGGCAAGAATACTGGCGTGGATAGCCATTCTCTTCTCCAGGGGATCTTCCCAACCCAAGGATCGAACCCAGGTCTCCTGCATTGCAGGCGGATTCTTTACCATCTGAGCCACCAGGGAAGCCCTAGGTCTTTGGAGCTTGAGCTCCAGCTGTTGGCATTTCTTTGTCAGGGTTAGACCCTCTGTACTCCAAACAAGGTTTGTGGTGAAAGCCAGAAGAGTTTACAGAGGAACACAGCCAAGCCTTTCTGATTAGCAGTCCTGGAGAGGGCTGCACCAACAAGAAAAGCATCCATTAAAGCCAGACCTTTGTGTGTACATAATCAATAGGCTCTTGATCTAGATCCCTGAAGATGTGTCTGGTTGGATAGGTGTGGTTTTGGTTTTTTTTGGAGTTTTTTTTTTTTTTCTTCCCCTGCCTTCTAAATAATATGTAATTTCTCCGGGCCAAGAAATAAATTGAAAGGATTTAGAGGGATTTGCTTATCAGTGGAACACCACGTAGCGTTACATTCCTCCTGCTTTGGGGAAGGTACATGGAAGTTTGGTTGATCTTCTGTGGCTCAATACTCCTCTTCCCTCTGTCAGGCTGCCTTGAACAACAGAGAGATTAATCCCCCTTTACCCACTCTCTTCTCCCTCCTCCCTCTCCTCTCTCTTGATCCACCCTTTTTTTGAGCAGATGGAAGAAAAATCTTAAAACTGAAAAGAAAAAGAAGAAAAAAAGATATTGCATCACATTTATTTATATAATCCTACAGGACTTCAAGGATAGAAATAAAGGACTCCACTCTTTGGCACAAAGTTTGGCTGACCTTAGCTTGGTTTTTTATACTGTTAATTAAATCTTGAGTCTACAAAGGGATTTCCTTAAAGGTTAATTCATTAGAACAATTTATTATAAATCATGTCATTCTTTATTCTGCTCCATATGTGTGTGGAGTGGGGTGGGGGGAAGGAGCAATGTGGAGGCTATTGACAGTGGGCAGAGTTTAAAGGAAAGCTGGTGATACCTTGGCTTGGATTCCTATACAATCTACCATCTTTAATGATAATGAATAACTAATAAATGTTATGCAGTAAATGCTATTGATGAGCCTCATATTAATTTCAAGTTTTGTATTATAGCTGATGGTTTAGCATCGCTCAGTGTGTTCACGCTGGGCCTGGCTCCCATCCTAGCAGTTTGTAAACTCCACGAGGACAGAGACTGGCTCAATCTAGCCCCTCAGCACAGTGACTGACGCATGATAGGCTGCTGGTCATTGTTTGTTGAGGGAAGACTGATTGAATGAGTAAATACATACATCTATAAAATCATAGAGCCAGAAAAATGAGGGTTTTGTTGGTTTGTTGCTCGCTTCTATTTTTTATATTCAGTTTTCTGACAGAGCTTAGTTTTAATTAACTAATTTGGTCATGCCGAATGCAATGTCTATGGCCCAGGGCAATTCTCTTAAAACCTTCTCATTCTAAGGAAATATGAGCCAAGTAAAATATGTGTGTAGTCATATCTAACTTGGCAAGGGGTTATCTCCAGATAGAGAAAAGAAAGGAATATCTTGAAAAACTACAATGACATGAACTCCAGAAGACTTTTTAAAAATTCAGTGTTGTTCCCTGTTATATGTACAATGGATAACCAACAAGGACCTATTGTATAGCACAGAGAACTCTGCTCAAGGTTATGTGCCAGCCTGGATGGTAGGGAGGTTTGAGGGAGAATGGATACATGCATGTGTATCCCTGAGTCCCTGTGCTGTTCACCTGAAACTATCACAGCATTGTTAAGCAGCTGTACCCCAAGATAAAAAATTTAAAGTTCGAAAAAAAATAAAGTAAAACTCAGTGTGGTTCCAAGAAAGATACCTACACAGAGGTGGGGCTCAAGGGTTATTCAGCAAGTGTCCTCTCCAGGCTGAACTTTGTCCTTTTGTTTTCGTTTTTCTGAACCTGCCTCATGACATGCCCCTGTCTTTTACACTTGAGTATGCAAGGAGAGCCAACCAGTCCATTCTGAAGATCAGCCCTGGGATTTTTTTGGAAGGAATGATGCTAAAGCTGAAACTCCAGTACTTTGGCCACCTGATGCGGAGAGCTGACTCANCAGTTAGAACTGGTCATGGAACAACAAACAGACTGGTTCCAAATAGGGAAAGGAGCACGTCAAGGCTGTATATTGTCACCCTGCTTATTTAACTTATATGCAGAGTACATCATGAGAAACGCTGGGCTGGATGAAGGACAAGCTGGAATCAAGATTGCAGGGAGAAATATCAACAACCTCAGATATGCAGATGACACCACCTTTATGGCAAAAAGTGAAGAACTAAAAATCCTCTTGATGAAAGTGAAAGAGGAGGGTAAAAAAGTTGGCTTAAAGCTCAACATTCAGAAAACAAAGATCATGACATCCAATCCCATCACTTCATGGCAAATAGATGGAGAAACAGTGGAAACAGTGTCAGACTTTATTTTTCTGGGCTCCAAAATCAATCCAGGTGGTGTTTGTAGCCATGAAATTAAAAGACACTTGCTCCTTGGAAGGAAAGTTATGACCAACCTAGACAGCATACTGAAAAGCGGAGACGTTACTTCGCCAACAAAGGTCCATTTGTCAAGGCTATGGTTTTTCCAGTGGTCATGTATGGATGTGAGATTTGGACTATAAAGAAAGCTGAGTGCCGAAGAATTGATGCTTTTGAACTGTGGTGTTGGAGAAGACTCTTGAGAGTCCCTTGGACTGCAAGGAGATCCAACCAGTCCATCCTAAAGGAAATCAGTCCTGAATATTCATTGTAAGGACTGACGCCGAAGCTGAAACTCCAATACTTTGGCCACCTGATGTGAAGAGCTGACTCATTTGAAAAGACCCTGATGCTGGGAAAGATTGAGGGCAGGAGGAGAAGGGGACGACAGAGGATAAGATGGATAGACGGCATCAGTGATTCAATGGACATGAGTTTGGGTGAACTCCGGGAGTTAGTGATGGACAGGGAGGCCTGGTGTGCTGCAGTTCATGGGGTCACAAAGAGTCCGACACGACTGAGTGACAGAACTGAACTGAACTAAATCTCATATATATAGATAGATAGATAGATAGGTATACTCAACCTTGTTAAGTAGTGGTATGAGCTTCTCTATATCCTTACTTATTCACATGATCTGATGATTTCTTAGAGAAATACCTCACTTCAAATATGTCTGAAAGTCTGCCCAGCTACCCCAGTACTTATGTCTTGTTAAGTTATTCTGAACTGTTTCAAACCTTCTCCATGTTTCTCAAATTTTTGCCACCCTTCCCCTAACCATCACATCCTACTTTATACATAAGATACAAAGGAAGATTGGATTGCCTTCATCTGCCTGGTACCAAACATACAACTTACAACTGTCTACCCTCATTCCGTTCCATTTAACTTTTTTTTTTTTTTTACTGTTTCTTTGCTCACCGCTATTTCTATTTCACATCATCCTCTTTTTCAGATTCATTTATTTCATTTTGCTATAACTGCGCTTCCATGTTGGCTCAGACAGTAAAGAATCTGCCTTCAGTGCAGGAGACCCAAGTTCAATCCCTGGGTAGGGAAGAGTCCCTGGAGAAGGGAATGGCAACCCACTCCAATATTCTTGCCAGGAGAATCCCATGGACAGAGGGGCCTGGTGGGCTACAGTCCATGGGGTTGCAAAGTGTTGGACACGGCTCAGCAACTAACTTGCAACTTTCACTTGCCTATAATACTTACCTGAGTAATTCATAAAGGTTCTGAGTATGCCTACAATGTGTTCTGAATATATCAGAAAATTAGAATCTGCAAATTGGAGCTTTGTTCCTGTATTACTTCACTCCTCAGCCTTCCCCACTCAAGCCAGTCATTCTATTTATTTATTTATTGAGCAAAAAAGCCTTTTATTTCCTCCTGCATTCCAGCTCTTCACTTTTTGTAACATCTCTTCCAACTCAGAATCAAAGCCCAAGAAGTTGATCCACACCTGAGAGCGAGACGGGAACTAGGCCGGAGCCCTCAGAGCCAGGTTCTAGACCAGTGGGACTCCCGGCACGGATGGAGGCATGCTGCGGTGAGACAGCAGAGGCCACAGAACAGAATCAGGAAGAAGCCCAAAACCAGCAGCCGAGAGCCACTCAGAATCAGCTCCTCCGAGGTGAGCAACTTGATGAGCACAAGACCTTCGTGGCTCCAGACACTGACACACTCCTCAGCCATTGTAAGATTCAGGGTGGCACTTCCTGATCCCTCCTCTGAGCAGGGTATCGGTGGCTGGCTGGAGGGCAGGATTTCTGGAGTAGCACTAAAATACAGNCACCACACTTTGGGAAGATCAACACAAATAAGTCTTCTGGTTGACAAACCCTTATCGGAAAAGGCTGTAAAATGTTAATTGGCACTTTTGGGCTAGAAGATGATGGAAATCACCTAAGACTTGTGTATACAATTAGGTATGCAGAGAGAAAAGCCCGGTTTTGATAAGAGTCTGGGCTGCTAACACTGCATACTTTTGTATTACCCATTGATCTCTATGTACAATCAAAAAGGTACAAAAGGCCACTCCAGACAATAGGAATTGGAGCTAGTTGCTGGACTAGTTTCCCCCGTGTCTCTCTCGCTTTTTCTCCCTCTCCTTCCTACTTCTCTTCACTCTAATTTCAGGCTGAATTCCCATATAGACTGTGGTGGCCCACCATGCCTACTTACTTGTCCTGGGTTATAAGATCTGTAAGAGAGATAGCCCAAGGCGGGGCACTTTCCTGCAGGGAGCCAGCGTGAGAAATCCTGCTCGTGACAAGGTCATGCAGAAGGAAGCCTGACATACACAAAGTTGTGATCGAGCTTCCGGGGTTCCCCCTGGAATTTCCTGGTGTCCACCCCCCAAAATATAAGAATCTGCCAGCCTTTGTACTTCACTTTTCCACTCATCTGATAATCTCTAGAAGAAGTCAAATCAGGGCTTCAATCTTCTGTATTTGAAAGGGATGTTTCAGTTAAACCCCCTGTGATAGCTCTCTAGCTTGGCTAACTGGTTCCCCAGACATATTACAGCTTGTGAGTTACTTACAGCCCCCAACCGTGAGAGACACAATGCTTAAAAGCATCTTAGAGAAACAGAGCCTTTTCTAAAGTGTTAAAAATTATAGTGGTGACAGGTTTTCACTGTTGATTCAATGATTGCTGCCAGGCCTCCATATTCTTTATCTTTTAGGCACCTGGGAGGATGTTAATCAATGTAAATGGGATATGGGAAAAGATATATAGGAGTTTTGATGTTAGCAACACTAGACTTTTGAGTTACTGACTTTTCTTTTGTTGTAAATCACTGTACTCCCTTTACTTGTTATAAGTTGCTGTATCTTTGTGATGTAAGAATGTAACTTTATTTAGTACTTTCTGAGAGTGGCACCAGACTTAGGAAGATCAACACAAATAAGTCTGGTTGACAAACGCTTATCAGAAAAAGGCTGTAAAGTGTTAATTGGCCCTTTTGGGCTAGAAGATGATGGAAATCACCTAAGACTTGTGTATACAATTAGGTATGCAGAGAGAAAAGCCCGGTTTTGATAAGAGTCTGGGCTGCTAACACTGCATACTTTTGTATTACNCGTGCTGCGATTCATGGGGTCGCAAAGAGTCGGACACGACTGAGCGACTGAACTGAACTGACTGATGACAAGTTCAAATGATTTATTTCATTTTCTCATAATGGTATTGGTTGCTTCTTTTGAAGATGACTCTGAAAAGGATGTTAAGAATAAAGTGAGGATATAAGGACTTCTCTGGAGGTCTAGTGGTTGAGACTTTGCCTTCCAATGTAGAGAGTGTGTTTCATCCTGTTCAGGGAAATAAGATCCCACATGCTTCCTGGCCAAAAAACCAAAACATTAAACAGAAGCAATATTGTAACCTATTCAACAAAGACTTCACAAATGGTCCACAGCAAAATACTCTTTAAAAAATAAAGTGAGGCAGAGATAATCATGCCCGTACAATCTGAGCACGCTTTAAGGATTATTTTAGAATTGGGTTTGAATTAAAGGAAGTGGTGGGGTTGATGGTGAAGAAGAGAGGGATGAGATAGTCACTTCTAATAAATTTGCCCAAATTCCAGGGTTTTACCTTTGGTGCAGTCTAAAAGTCCTCCAGTAGTTTGTGTGTATAATGGGGAAGGGTTATCTACTGGCTTTGCTCAAAGGTTGAACTATGCAATGGTAACAATTTGATGAAGAAAGCTTAGTAAATACATTTAAATTGAGATGGTCAAACTTTTCAAATATCATTAAAGATTATTGATTGATCTAGAGTTCTTATTTAATTGAAAGTATCCCAGACATTCTTTTTTTTTTTTTTAATAGAGTGAGGCCTTCTGTCATATGAGGTACTGAGCTCTAGCTCCATCTCAGAGTGGAAGTATGGAGACAAGAAAACTAAAACACCAAGCATTTGAAGGAATTTAATTCTTTTTAGCATGAAGCAGCTGCAGAGATGTATGGCTGTTTTCTGTGGGACTTCAGAATATTTATGGGCCTTTCTCTTTTCCTTTTTCACTGGAAGAAAAGCGATCATCATTCTTGAGTGCGTTATTTATAATTTCATAAAGCTGTTCTGTGGCAGGACTTATTTTATCTTGCATTTAATCTCGGTCAAATAACCGTGCTTCCAAGGAGCTGGGTGGAAAAAAATGATTATCCCTCCCCTCCCCCCAGCAAATGATTAGCTTATTCTCAGTAAAAGATAAAGAGCTAAAGGCTGGAATTTTGACATCACAAATAGGTACCTGGGCAGTAAGGAGGGAAAAGAGTGAAACTCTCTTAAACTGTTCAGACCATGGCAGCAGATATTTTTCTCAGTGCCAAATAATGGGTAACAATGAAGAATGGTATAGAACCATCCCTATACTGAGATGAGGTAGAGCCTTTCAGAGTAAATAATTAGAAGCAGGTGATTATAGAAACAATAACTCATTGGTGGAAAATGAAAAGCCAGGCTTGTGAAACTGAGGGAACTGAAAGTAAATATACATATAAATTTACTTGGGTGGACAGAGTTTTGAGCTTTCTTCTGTCCCAGTTTATTCTAAGGTAATTTCAATAAACATTGGTAGGGGGGAAAAAAAGAATATAAATGCAATAAAAAATCTTTCAGGCAAGGAATAAAGAGGGCTCCTGCCAGAGAGATATTTTATTGAAAGTTATTATAATACCCATCTTTAGTTTTATGAGTCCTAATACAAAACCAAGTAATTTCAACATGTGGATTAAAAATATGAAATACATATTTTAAAACTGGGTAGTGTGAATTATTATTTTTAATATAGGACTTGGCTAATATATTGGGACAGAAGTATATTTTCCTCCCCTTGAGGAGGTGAGTAAAGGTCCTTCATCTGCATAGTGGCGGGGGTGGGGGTGCAGTCAGACTCAGGCCTGTGTTCTGAAACCACGTGTATCCGCTCCCTAAGGAAATGTGACGACGGTGAGGTCTTGGGAGGGGAAGAAGGCGAGGAGTCCGGGAGGGCAGGATATTAAATTCACGCTTATTATCCAGGTTTGCAAGAACAGCGCGATAACTCAGGGAGCTGTCATCCTGTCATCCTAGGATGCCTCTTCACTCGAGTCGCCCTGTACTACTCCTGGGTATACAAGTAAACTGTTTTTCTTCATGTCGCTGAGCCTTTGCAAAGACTGGATTTCACCTAGGATGCCCTTCTCCTCCTCTGAGCTCCCAGCTTTCCCCTGCTTCACTGCTGCCTGTCCCTGAGGGCTCATTTCCACACCTCCTTGGCCTAGGAGCTCTCTCTCTTCCCCTGTGATCTGCTCCCTTAGTACCTGCTGCTGACTCTTGTCAAAGCATTCAGTTTGCTCTGTCAGGATTGCCCATTTACCAGACAGGCTCTTCAGAGACTGTGAATTCGCAGGGCGAAAGAACTGCTTTGTCTAGTGCTTTATCCCACCTGGTACCACGCTTGACACATAGGTGTTCAATAGATATTTATTAAATGGCATGAATATTAATAAATGATATATTAAAAATGATACTGCTAATATATACTGTATTAATGTATCATATATAATATAGCAATAAAATATACTAATCAGGTATTAATGAAGGAATGAGTGAATGAATGAAAAAGCACCTTGATGATATAGTTACATATCGCTGAAGGGGGATCTAATCACTCAGCCACTGGAAAACAGACCGGGGACTGCTTATGGATCTTCTAGTCTTCCTTGCTTAGAAGGCAATGGCACTCCATTCCAGCACTCTTGCCTGGAAAAATCCCATGGATAGAGGAGCCTGGTGGGCCGCAGTCCATGGGGTCGCTAAGAGTTGGACACGACTGAGCAACTTCACTTTCNAAGGCAATGGCACTCCATTCCAGCACTCTTGCCTGGAAAAATCCCATGGATAGAGGAGCCTGGTGGGCCGCAGTCCATGGGGTCGCTAAGAGTTGGACACGACTGAGCAACTTCACTTTCACGCATTGGACGAGGACATGGCAACCCACTCCAGTGTTCTTGCCTGGAGAAGCCCAGGGGCGGGGGAGCCTCGTGGGCTGCCGTCTATGGGGTTGCACACAGTCAGAAACGACTGAAGCGACTTAGCAGCAGCAGCAGCAGTCTTCCTTGAATGATTTACAGATAATGTTGATATTTGACATATAGGAACCCCAGTATGTAAGCACTTTAAGCTTAGCCATTGGGAATTATGAGAGTTTTAGATGATTGTTTCTAGGAGAAAAAATGTTAAGATGACATGCAAGGCACCCTGATGAACATTTCTCACACAAGGACACAAATAGAGAAAGTTCCTAAGGCAATACTGCTATTTGAAGAGTATGAATGGTGGGCAGTTAGAAATAGCAGATGTCTGTAAACTATCTCTACCCTTGGTTATTATGAGTACTGAAAATTAATATGTGTTAACTGCTTAGCACAAAGCCTGAATATAGCAAGTGTTTAAGTAGTAAATTAATAGGCCTGATTTTAGAGAGTTCAAATATCTTTTTCCTCTCAAGAGTACTAACTGCTCTTCTTTCTAAGGAATTATGAATATTAATGAAAAATGACTGTGATTGTAAGAGAACAGATACACTCACCAACACATTCTCTCTCTCTCTCTCTCTCTCACACACACACACACACACACACACACACATACACACAGCCTAGGGCTACTGCATTTTATTTAAGCAAAAAAGTCCATAGTTCCATTCTAAATGCCTGTGATAGGTGTATCCAGAGTCTGTGAAATATTGCAATAGTCAAAGATACTCCACCACCCACGGGAACCGATAATTAAAGAAATGTGCCTTTTCTTCCAAGGATAAGAGTCAGACCCTGCATTCACTTATAACTGGGGAAAGGCACGGATAAGAAATATTAAAAGCTCCTAAAAGCCTTGGGTTTTCTGAGAGTAATTTTAAATCAAATAGACATTACTTTAAGATGTGATCCTAAGTGTATATCCAAAAGCCTTTGTCATTTTTGCTGTTGTTTTCAGGTAGCAGAGACAGAAGTAGTTTTTTTGTTTTTTTTTAATCCCTAAATAAAGTGATCTTAATCCTGCCTTTTGCAAATCAAAGCTTGCTGCCCCTGGCAGAGCAAGCATTTCTGAAACTGCATGGTGTTCTGTGGCAGAAATAGCTGTATGCAATGCCAGGTTCTCCAGATAAACATTGTTTTCCACAAAGGGCAAGGAGGGAGTTGAGATATTTGTAATTGCTTTGGGAATTTCAGTGGCTATGGCCATAAATGGTGATGGTGAGGTTTGAGAGACAGAAAGGAAAGGGTTGAATTCATATAAGACCCTTGCAGAATGTCAGGACCTACAGCCCTTGGAAACTGATCTCATCTTCCAATAAACTTTTAGTTCATTGGCATGCTCTTCAGTATATTTTTCTTTATCACTCTTCATGGCTGACCCAACCAGAAATGGTGTTTGTGTTACTAGTGGAGGTCAGGAATTATCAACAAGGAAGCTGCTGCTAAGTTGCTTCAGTCGTGTCCGACTCTGTGCGACCCCATAGACGGCAGCCCACCAGGCTCCNCCTTCAATTCTTAAGGTGAACTTGCTAGATTTTCATTAACTCAGCAGTTTTCATTCATTTCCAGTGACCAAAGCTAGGTAAGGCCTATATGGGCCATTCTGTAAGGTCCTTATAATGAAGTCACCAACAATTAGTTTCTGATTGATTACATGTTAGAAATGTATTTTCAACCTTATGGAGATTTTTAGGCCATTCCCCCTCAAGTGTTCTTTTCCATAAAATTTTAGTATCAGGTGTACAGTATATTTGTTTAAGAACTGTGGGCCCTTGGCAGGTCACAAGCCATTTCCATATTGAAGATCCACAACAATTATTGCTGAGTGATGTCATCCCCATAGAAAATGCGTGCCTTAGAACTATCAATGATGGGTTATCATTGTTGTTTAGTCGCTCAGCCTTGTTTGACTCTGTGACCCCATGGACGGCAGCATGTCAGGCTTCCCTGTCCTTCACTGTCTCCCAGAGTTTGCTCAGACTCACGTCCATTGAGTCTAACCATCTCATCCTCTGCCATCCCCTTTTCTTCCTGCCTTTAATCTTTCCCAGCATCAGGGTCTTTTTCCAGTGAGTTGGCTTTTTGCATCAGATGGCCAAAGTAGTGGAGCTTCAGCTTTAGCATCAGTCCTTCCAATGAATATTCAGAGTCGATTTCCTTTAGCATTGACTGGTTTGATCTCCTTGCAGTCCCAGGGACTCTCAAGAGTGTTCTCCAACATCACAGTTCAAAAGCATCAGTTCTCTGGAGTTCAACCTTCCTTATGGTCTAATTCACATCCATACGTGACTACTGGAAAAACCACAGCTGTGACTGTACTTTGCCAGCAAAGTGATGTTTCNCTCAAGAGTGTTCTCCAACATCACAGTTCAAAAGCATCAGTTCTCTGGAGTTCAACCTTCCTTATGGTCTAATTCACATCCATACGTGACTACTGGAAAAACCACAGCTGTGACTGTACTTTGCCAGCAAAGTGATGTTTCTGCTTTTTGATACACTGTCTGGGTTTGTCATAGCTTTTCTTCCAAGGAGCAACTGTCTTTCAAGTTCACGACTGCAGTTACTGTCTGCAGTGAATTTGGAGCCCAAGAAAATAAAATCTGTCACTGTTTCCACTTTTTCCCCTTCTATTTGCCATGAAGTGGTGGGACTGGATGCCATGTTCTTCCTTTTTTGCATGTTGAGTTTTAAACCAGCTATTTCACTTTCATTCTTATTAAGAGTCTCTTTAGTTCCTCTTCGCTTTCTGCCATTAGAATGGTATCATCTGTATGTCTGAGGTTGTTGATATTCCCCCTGGCAATCTGGTTCAAAACTGGTAAATGGGTCCATTAAGATGGTATATTGTCACCCTGCTGCTTTAACTTATATGCAGGGTACATCATGCAAAATGCCAGGCTGGATGAATCACAAGCTGGAATCAGGATTGCCGGGAGAAATGTGGCCTTTCCCCTATATTTACCTTTGCATCTGCACAGTTAATATTTATTCTCTTACCACCTCCCTTCCCTAAATGATGGGAAATAGACCTGTACTGGCCCTATCACAGCCAGAAACTCCAGAAGAGTGAGCTTATGATCTCTCTAACACAAATAGTGATACTGCAGGATACAAATGCCAGCATCAGTTGCTGGAAGTGAAATGCACATGTCACTACTGTCTAATTGAAAATAAAAATAGAATGTTTGCAAAATCTTTTTCTATTAGCTATAAGGAGGAGAGCAGGGGTTGAAGCATCTCCTTGACAAGTGTAGAATAAAGATCAAGAACGCAGTTTAAGGCACCTCTCTGCCGCTGTCAATTAAGCGAAATCAATTACCTAATGTGGTTTTTCTAGTGTGCTTTGCTGTGTTCAGCGATTCTATGCCTCCTATGTCTATTTCAGGAAGGACATTGTCTGGAAACACTAAGCATGTGGTTGTCATGCGTATTCATTTTCTAGGGCTGCCATAACAAAAGACCACAGACAGAGTGGCTTAAACCAGAGGGATTTATTTTCTCACAGCTCTAGAAGCTGGCATTCCGAAGTCCAGCTGTCAGGGGCCCAGTTTCCTCTGAGGCCTCTCCCCCTGATTCTTTCCCCCGTGCCTTCGTGTGTGTGTGTGTGTGTGTGTGTGTGTGTGAGTCACAATCTCTTCTTTTTGTAAGGAGAGCAGTCATTTGAGTTTACTTACCCAAATGACCTCCTTTTAACTTCATTACCTCTTTAAAGACCCCCATCTCCAAATACCAGTCACATTCTGAGGTACAAGGGGGTTAGAACTTCAACATATGAATTTGGGAGAGGACACAGTTCGGTCCATAGCATCCTGTAAGAAGGGGATGCATGAAGCCTACAGGAGCTACAAATGCCAGTTTTAAATAAGATGTATGTGTTCAGATCTTTACTATGTGTTTTACCAGCTGTGAGTCTTTTAGCAACTCACTTAACCTCTCTGAACTTCAGTTCTCTTTAAAAGTATAACAATTATCCCTGTCCCGAAGGCTCAGTGTGAGAATTGTGTCTCATTAATTAGTAATAACTATAACTAGTAAGCCTGTATATGTGTCTAGCAGAGCATCTGACTTGTAATTGCTTTTCCTCTTGAATATGGATTGAGACTTCAGTGCCTTAGGAATATAAGACTAGCAAGTCAGTTAATACTATGAACATCAGGAAGCAGAAAGCAATGAGCATTTGTTTAACAACTGCTGTATTTTGAATACTGGGGCACAAAGTAGGACAAAAGTTTGGTTTTTAAACAAGAGCTGTAGATTAATGATTGATGGGTTGATTTAAAGAATATTTATCGTGCACATAGTATATACCAGGTACAGAAAATAGTCTTCTTATTTACTGTCTAGCAAGGGCCCTTCTCACTGACCATGCCCACAGTCCTTTATATTCCCTGCAGCAGCAGATTCCCTATCTTTGGGTAATTTCTGCAGGATTCAATAGGAAAAAAAAAAATTATCGAAAATTGAATTACCACTGTTACAATCAGAAATTTTGTGCTCTCTTCAGATACAGCCTTACCTGTGTCCAGAGGCTGTCTTGTAGTGTCTGTCTGCTGGTCCACATTACTAATTCAGCTAATTGCAGCAATTACATGAAGAAATCGCTGATGGCGAGAGAAGTCATTATGCTATCCCTGAACAGACTGCCTTCCATGGCGTTCATTAATTACACCAGCCTATAGATTGGCGACCACCAAATCATACACTTGAGACTGTACACCATATGCACGGAAACTCTCTCCACGCTGCCAAGCGTTTCTGTGTTGGCTTGCTCTCTTGTATAGCCACCATCTGCAACAGCCCTTCTCCTGCCCTACTGATTCTCAAAATTGAAATTAAAGTCAGGATAGAGTAAGGCTACAAATGTGATCTACAGGGATGGGATAGGCTTGAGCCTTCTGGAACCACCTTGGGTTGCTCAGCTTCCCATGAGACCCACCCAGAGTGTCTGGACCCAGAGCCATCCACAGCTACACAGGAGTTAAAATTTTCTACCCTACATCATGCCCTCTGTAGAGAAGAGAGACAGTAATGATGATGGAGGCAGGACACAATGATAAGTCTTTGGTGCTTTTGTTCATTGGTTTCCTTATCTCTCTCTCTTCCCCCATCTCATTATTTTTTCTTTGACATGCACAGCCAACATCAGATGACCTTGTTTCATCTGCTGAATGTTCAAGTGATGATGAAGACTTCGTTGAATGTGAGCCGAGTACAGGTAGGTTAGGTCAGTCTTGTTTTGCTTGCTTTATTTTTTCATTTGCAAAAAACAATACATACATATATGTGAATATACATGTGTTATATATATATTATAGTGTATTAGTGTGTGTATTTCCTATATCTATATATGTATACAAATACATATATAAATATCACTGTATAGTCGAAAGCATCAAATCCCATGGAAGGAGCCATAAGACCCCGGGGAAATTTAAAGTCAGTTCCTTGACTAGCTAAAGAAAACTCAATAGGACATAACATTGAGCACTTAGACACCCAGATTAACCATCAGAAGAAACAGAAAATGTGTAGCAGCCAGTGGCAGCTATGAGATTGACAGGGGGTGAGGGCATGAAGACTTCTACATTGGATTGACATCAAAAACAAATAAAAAAAACAGCAACATAAAGCCAAAGTGGAGCCACAAGTCATTTAATCCTTATGGATGGTTCTGATTCTTAAGTGGCAAACAAAACCAAACCAAAACCAAACAACCAAAAAAAATTTTTTTTTTCCATGGGATTTCAACAGCAGTTAACATGGTATTATATTTATACTAATTTTGTTCATTGTGTGTTTAGAGAATTTGTGCAACAGTATAGCATAGTAAATACAAAATTAGTACAGAACCATGCCATGTCAACGGCTGTGATGCTTCAAAATGTATCTACTGTACTGAAGTTGAGAGGACTTTGGCAATTAGCAGCTTCAGTGTGTTCCCCATTTGTACCCAGATACATTTCAATGTTTTATGGTCTTTCTTTATAGTGAGCTATATATGATATAATGTCCAGCAGGCAACTGCAGTCCCTATTTCCTGTCAACTTTCCCAAGTCATCTGTTTTGAGACTTGCTATAAGTTAAAAATTTACATTTATATATATAATAGAGAACAGATATCATCGAATTTCTGTGTATGTTTAATAGCATTTCAAAGCTGGAGTTGGGTTAGGATCTTATTTCTTCAAAGGCTAAGAGAAATAAATAGAATTTTCTACTTGATTGTTTGGGTTGCTTTATTTTTATTCTCCTTAAAGAAAAGGAGAGCCGTTAAGCATTTTTTGTTTGTTTTTTTATTCTAGAGAAATTTAAGATTCATGAAAAAATATTAGTATAACAAAAGTAAAATCTTTCATTTGTTACCCTAAAATGATTTACAAATTTTGTAGAAGCCTGACTGCTTGGTGTCTTGCAAGTGGCTTTGGATCCAGGAAGTTCTCTGGGTTTCTGTTCTTAGCATAGGAACAAAGCAGTGATATGTAGGGCCTTTTCTTTCTGGAGTGTGTTCCGTTTCTTTGGAAGCTCAGTTGTGTGGGAGGAAAGTAAGTGTGACCTGGTTAGTCAGATATTTTTTTAGACTTTGAGTCATAATATGGTATTAAGTGAGGTTTTAACTCTAAAGGGAGGATGCATCCAATCCATACCAGAACAGATTTTCATTCATACATTTAATAAATATTTCTGAGCCCTCAGGCAGGATACGGTGCATCTCCAGATTTGAATCCTTCCTCTTCTAAGGGTTTTCACAAATGAGCTGTTGGAAAATAGAACATAGAGCTTTACTATCTAAACTACCTCTCCCGCAGAATTCAGTTCAACAAATATTTTTTGAGGGTTCCTGGTGTATGCCAGGTATGGGTAAGATATTAAGAATTTAGCTATGAATGTGGCATGATCTCCAAGACGTATGTTAAATTAATTGATTGGGGCCAATAATTTAAGATACTTAGACTTTAATTTGGATTCCCTATTTACCCTTTATCTGGTTTTCTTGCTTTCATAGCAGCGATATCTATATATATGCAACAATGTTTATCAGATCTTTAGATTATAAAATCTAGACTTGATCATTCTGAATCATCACGCCTGTCTTCCCCTACTACCTCCACACCCCCACATACATACACACAGCAGACATCTCCATGGCAATATCCATCAGAAGACAGGGCTTTTCTAGATCCCTGATTCATGAGATTGCAGCTCCTCAGGTTGTGAGTATATGTTACCATTTGGTATCGAACATAAACAGGCCAAAACCTGAAAAGCTTCAGACTAAGTCCGTTTTCTTTTTTAGTGGATATGCAGGTGTTTCATCTGATTCAAAGGGAGAGGACAGAAATTCAATACCAGCGTTTCTTGAGTGATATAATTACACGGGGCAGGTAGTGGAATAAAAACAATTTTTAAAACAATCTGTTGTGTTCTGCAAGGGAGGATGGGAGGGAATATATAAATAAAGCAGGTAACAGAGAGCCCATCCCAAAGGAGTTAACATACCAGCTAAGAGACTGGTATTAATCCCCTTTGCCCAGGATTATTTAACTGATCACAGTTGAAGAATGAATGTTTCTTCTTTCTAAATTTAACTCCATAAAGTATTCCTGGTAAGGGATTCAGATGCACAGGGGAAAAGTTAGAGGCATATTTAATGCAAGAAGGAGATATATATTCCTGTTGATGCAGAGACTTTGCCTTGGGGGCCTGATTAATACTGATGAAGATTACATGCGTAGAGCTATCAAGTTCTTTTTTGCATTGTATGAGAAATATCTCTATAGCCTTCAGATTTTCCAGAAATAATGAAGATTAAAAATCTGAAGCATTCAAACCAGTTGTTTCCATTCCTATATTTTGCACTGCCTGAAGAGAAGTCTTCCCTTGCCCATGCAACAGTAGATAATGGTGACTTTTACATAACTTTGAAGTAAATTGCTAGCCCTGAGATTCTATGCGAATACGGCGATTAAAATTCTAGTTTTGAACCTTCTAATTCACTACCTCAGTTTCTAAAATTTTATTCTCTTCTAGACCTGATATTTACTGTAAATACACTAACTTTGGCTAATCTTGTATCATACTTGAAATTACCTTATCTTCTCTCACTGTGTTAGCAAATTTATAATTTTCTAGGCTCTTTCAGTTATAAGGCATTTCACTTCTGCAAATTCTTTCCTGATTAATTTAGGTCCATTAGATGCTCTTGCTTTTCATAAATTTGGGCAGTCTAGTATATGTTATATTCAACAACTTTTGTTTTCATGTGGGCATCAAATTTTAAATAAAATGATTTTCATATTTAATTTTATTTAAATCAAAATGGACTTTATTGCTGCTGGTTTTGAGGCATATGTAAGCAAATGACTTGTATACTGACAACCCACTTTGGCATTTAGGGATCACCCTGGTTTGGTATAGCTTAGTCATATCACGTTTAAGGACCACTTACATTTTTTTAGCTTGGCTGATGAGTCTAGAAACCACATAAATCCATTAGATCTCAAATTTTCTCTGTATATGTTTGCTGGAACATATGTAATGAGTTTTTTAAAATGGCTAAATCACGAGAGCAAGGCACAGAGTGAAAACTCAATTAGTATTTGCTGACTGATTTTATACGATTCTCAAAATACCTCATAACCTTAAATTAAAATTGGAGATTTTTCATATCTCTCACCTCATCTCCCTTTACACAACTAAATAAAACCTGTTGAGTTATTTAAAATATATGATTTCATACAAGTAAGTATCACCCTAAAAAAATCCACATTTCTTTAGCAAAAACAATTCTCTACCACATCCCTTCTTTTGCTGAGAATTAGACCATTTTATAGTGAGTTGCAGGGAAAATTGCATTTTCTGAACATTTGCTTTGAGAGCCCAAAATTGAAATTGCGAACTATAAAATCATAATGAGTCCATCTGTAGCAATAAAAATATTCAGAAGAATATTTGAATAGCTTTCTAAGTACCTAAATTTGAGGATCAGGATTTTATCTTTCCTAATGTGTAAACATTAATTGTGTCCCCTACAAAAGAAGTATTTAATAGTTCAGATTTGTGTCTTTGCATATAAATGCCTCTCCTCCCAACTATACTTCTATTGATATTAAATTGTGCAGTAAATGCATATTTCATTGTTGATTACCTCTTTGTAATCAACAATGACAGCAACAACAACAAAATAAACAAGCTGGAGAGGATTCAAATAACTACAAATTCAGATAGCTAGGAAATAGGATTCTCTCATGTGATTGGCAATGGCACCCCACTCCAGTACTCTTGCCTGGAAAATCCCATGGATGGAGGAGCCTGGTAGGCTGCAGTCCATGGGGTCGCAAAGAGTCGAACACGACTGAGCGACTTCACTTTCACGCATTGGAGAAGGAAATGGCAACCCACTCCAGTGTTCTTGCCTGGAGAATCCCAGGGATGGGGGTGCCTGGTGGGCTGCCGTCTATGGGGTCACACAGAGTCGGACACGACTGAAGCGACTTAGCAGCAGTAGCAGCATGTGATTGTGGAAATCAAATAAAAATGAAGATCTTCAGTAAGATTTCCTCCATGACCTAAAATATGGGAATGGATTCTAAAATTCAGAGTGATGGGATTCACTTTTCATTCCTTCTCTCTCCCTCTCCCAACTTCTATGCCTAGTGTCTCCATCTTTAGGAAAAAAATAAAAATCCATCAAAACGAATGTCTTGTCAGATTGGCTTTTGCATAATTAAAAACTACCAATTGTCTGAATTTTGTGTTTTATGGTCTTAAGATTGGAAAAATCCTGGGAGCAGGGTTTATAGAGCAGAGGAAAAATAAATAAATAAAAAGAAATGCCTTTTACACTTGAGCAGTGGGTATGGTAGTAATCAACAACTATATTGATTCATCCAGCCATTATCCAGGGTATATGTTTCTAGTTGTCAATTAGCCAGATTTCTTGCCTCCACTTATCTTAAATGTCCTTTGATCACATCTGAGGGGACCAGCACTTCCACCAGAGGCAGACAGTAACAGGAAGTGAAGATGAAACACATTCATCCGTCAATAGGACTGTGCTAAACAACTTCCATAATGGTGGGATTGAGGAAGATGTTTAAACTAATGACAGTCATCTGAGATCACAAAATAATTACTATTCCCACAGTGATTCTCAGATGTATTTTTACTCCTCAAATCTACAATCCTCACGTTTGCATTTGGTATTATTGCTGCTTTGTTCCTCTTTGTTAGTCACTCTATAATATCCAACCCATTATAGGAAAATTTAAATTTGGGGAAACACCAAGAATTTACCCCTATTTTTGTTCTCCAGGTAGAACTGGGTTCTTAGTCTTAATCAGTTTGAGGTGCTTCAGTAAAGTATTTTTAATATGAAAATCTGGCGCTGAATTGTTAAAAGCGCACCAAATCCTTAGAGTTTTTATTTGCTGGGATGTTGTGGAAAGTGCAACTGAGGTGTTAAGACAGTAATAGTTTTCTAATAAAGGATAGGAAGAAATAGAGCCTTATTTTTCAGAATTCATAAAGGAAAAATAATAAATATGCTGATTATCAACCTTAAATAGGATGTTGGTAATCTTCAGGGTTTACAGAAATGCATTTTGTCATTAGTGGCTCTAGCAAGCTCCAAGAGTTATCAACTCGTACATTTTTATTACAAAGAAATTGATTTTTATTTAATTTTAAATTTTTCCATATGAAAACTCATGATTGGTAAATAGAATATGTTTAAAGATCATCAGTCAAGTAGCTATTCAGTGTACAGTAGAATAGTAAATGCCTAAATAAAATGCCATTGAGCTTCCCTGGTGACTCAGTGGTAAAGAATTCACCTGCCAGTGCAAGAGACATGGATTCGAGCCCTTATCCAGGAAGATCTCACATGTTGTAGAGTAACTCAGCCCGTGCACCACAGCTATTAAGACTGTGATCTAGAGCCTGGGAGCTGTAACTCCTCAGCCCATGTGTTGCAACTACTGAAGCCTGCGTGCCCTGGAGCCCACGCTCCTAAACAAGAGACGCCACCACAATGAGAAGCCTGCACACCACAACTGGAGAGAAACCCCCACTGACCACAACTAGAGAAAAAGCCTGCGTAGCGATGAAGACTCAGCACAGCCAAAGATAAATAAATATAAATAAAATTATATTTTTAAAATGCTGTAGGAGTGTCTGAGTATCACAGTGCCCAGAATTCACTTTGAATTTTAGGGTCTGCTTAAAAGTATTTTGAATAAAGGTAAAAGAGAAGTAATCTGAGAAATGCTTACCTTTGGAAAGAGGAATATAAATAGATGTAAATTTCATTAAGGAATCGTTATTGACTGTGGACATGTATTAGATCTGAGCTATAATACATGTCCAATGTACGTAAAGCAAGCAACTATTCACATATGTAGATCTAGTCTAAGTCCTGCCAGTTTTTAAATAGAGTACATTCATGGGTGTATAGCGTTCTTAATTTAATGGGATAGTTTCTGTCTTTATTCATTAACTCACTTAGTGATAAGTTGTATTACTTTTTTATAACCCAACTTCATCCTTCTGCTGCTACTACTGCTAAGTCGCTTCAGTCGTGTCTGACTCTGTGCGACCCCATAGACGGCAGCCCACCAGGCACCCCCATCCCCGGGATTCTCCAGGCAAGAACACTGGAGTGGGTTGCCATTTCGTTCTCCAATGCATGAAAGTGAAAAGTGAAAGTAAAGTCGCTCAGTCGTGTCCGACTCCTAGCGACCCCATGGACTGCAGCTCGCCAGGCCCCTCCGTCCATGGGATTTTTCAAGCAAGAGCACTGGAGTGGGGCTCATCGCCTCCTCCAGCCTAGCCCATCTAATTTTTAAGCAATATGTGGCCTTTAAATCCCTAATGGTAAAATGCTTTGAAAATTAGAACAAGAATAAAAATATAAGTATAGAAAAATCTACTAATTGGCCATCAGGCACTTGATAGTACAGAAATGGTGTACATAAAATGTGTTCATGGATTTATCATTATCATAGATTTTATAACCAAAACAAATAAATCTAACAAAAATGATTCAAATGAAAACAAAATTCCATTTATCTCCATTACCCAAGTTTTTCGGTGATTTTGAAAAGGAAAAGAGATCAATAATATCAACAGGTAACTTTCCATTTGATAGTTTAATAAATCACTTATTTATGCAATAATCTTTAGTGACTACTATGTATAGACAGGAGACTGGATACCAGGAAAATAAAAGAGCAGACCCTTTCCAGGAGTTCATAGTCTATTAGGGAAGTCAGACACAAAGCTAAGAGGAAAAAAAGGAAAGGAGGGGTAAGAAGAAAAGAATGATGTAGACAATGAATGGAAATGCCTGGAATGCTATCAGTACCCGAAGCAGAGGGTCTCTAACTCCACACTTAGCATACCCCCGCAAGGTCAGGCAAGAAAAATCACAGTGCCTGTCAACTTGCACAGGACCATTTAACCCCAGAGAGCTTGCTTCTGCACCTTAAGGTGGCAGCACAGAATCTCTGACTCATTATGATTGGAAAATTAGTGCTGAACATATACAGTATTACCTAGAGCTTGTTAGGTAATAAGCAAAGGATGGACAGTTGAAAGAATTTTAAGCCAGACTCATGAGAACTTCCTGATTTCAAATGCCAATGCAAGTAGTTGATAAGGAGTGAGCTTAATGCAATCATTAAGCAAGTTCCCCCCACCCCTGAGAAGACGATTAAATAAAGAGGGATTGGGTTTTAAAAAGAGATTTTTAACGAGTTTTCTTTGATTCTTTGTGTTCTCTATTTTTTCTCCCATAAGCCCCAGTACATATACTGTGTGTACATACATATATATTTATGTATGCGTGTATACTAAATATGTAGCGCCTATCATTCCTTATATATGTAGACACAGTATGTTGTATTAGATTAATGGAAACAGAGATTAACAACAGCCCCTGCCATCAGCCATGTGTTTACACAGAAATTCACACCATCATTCTTATATCCGTCAACATAGACACGCATGATACTGTTTTAACTTGGCAAAAAAAGCATGTTAATTTTTTTTAGGTTTTTGTTTTCTTCTTTATCATAATTATAATGATGATTCCATAATTCAATTATCTTTGGGAGGGGTGGAGAGAAAAAATTATACAGATATATCTATCCATATATGCACATCCCTGTGTATATATATAAATAGATATATACTTTGTATATATTTGAAGAACATTTTCTGTTGTTTCACCTCATCTTGTGCCGCATGAATTTTTGGTGGTTCAATTTATTTTGTTTTGATTCATATTTAGTATTTTGGTCATTATGGCTATTTTTAACTCATTGCTATACATTTATGAGTCATTATTCTTTCAATACTGAGAGCTATATAGATATACAAATCAACAAAGGCAACAAAATCTTTTCTTGCCATCCTAATCTCGAATTTCTCCCCCTTCAGCGTCTCCCTCCAGTATTTATGCTCAAAACAAAACAAAAGCCAATGAAATCCAAGAAAGTTGTGTACAAAAGAATGAAACACTTTGTTTTCCTCTTCTTTCTACTATATATATATTTTTTTATTTTAATGTTTTTCCTTTCTCCTTTTTATTTTTGCTTATATCTGCACAGGCCACTTGCCTTTACTCTCCCCTTTATGACCATGCATTTTATTGAAAAAAAGGACAAGTGAGTCAGAAAAAGATAATAATAAAAGAAAAACATGCCGAAAGAACAGAGAAACATCCCTCTCCACAAATTTCAGATGGCATAAAAAGAATTTTATTGCGGATATAGACTATTGGTTATATCTTTTATTTCCGGACAAGCCCAGGATCGTGGTGTGGCATGCAGTGACAGTTCTGTAGCTAATCCACTAACCGTGGCCTCCATCACCAGTGCATGGGCTGCCATCTCGTGTTTCATCCAATTGACACATCCAGGCTAACCCAGCAAGTCCAGTGTATGAGTTGTGGGGGTAACTTTCCTTTGTAGTTACAATCTCATGGGTCCTCATTTTTATTATGATTTCCATGGGGTCACGCAGCAGCCCCAAGAGCTGCTCTTGCAGCATCTCTGGTTTTGTTCTTGTGCTTGCTTCCCTTGGCTCAGCGGTCAAGCGTATGTCTCGTCTGGCACATCTGTCTTGCCATCTTGTCTTGGAGTCCACTGTCCTGGTGTCGTTCCGTGATTCTGTTCTCTGTTTGTAATATGTGGTTTGAAACCCTCTTCCTTTATTTCTCACTGCCCTATTGTTTCTACTTTTAACCTTGCCCTTAGGGAACTTCACAAAGAAGCAAAACAAATTTTCAGTCGAATTGTAAGGCTGATAACTGGTTTGCATCCGGAAGTCATAAGTTACACTTCTTACCTGGCTAAAAAGGCAAAACTTACAGTGGGAAACTACTAATGATAATAGCTAACCAACCACCCCATGAACAACAATAAGAAACCCTTGTTGATTTCTCTGGCATGATTTAATGATCTTCCTTTTAAAGGGAGTTCGTGTACGAGCAAATTTCCAAGAAATTTTCCCATAGAATATCAATCTTCTAGTTGAACGTTTTCTTCAGGAACAGATCAAAAGAAAATTTTTTCAGCAAATGTTACTGAGGAACATCAATTTTGCTATATAGAGCAGTGTCTGTTCCTGAATCAGTGAGGAATTTGTGGAAATATGAAAGTACTTGATTATAAAATTTATTTATGTGTTTTAACCTAAAATATAAATGTGTTTGGTGAGTCATCCAAGAGAAAGGAAAAAAAAAAACAACAAAACTCACTGGTTCTACCTCATGCATATTTCAAGGTAAGATTATCTTTTGCTCTCTCTTAGTCAAATGATATATATTTTACTTTATTTTTTAATTCATGGAAGCATTAGAGAGCCAACACTTTAACTCAGGCCCAAGTTCTTTGTGTTTTTTCTCTTTCCAAAGAATAAGACATACACAGTAGATATAGATCTGAGAACTAAGTCTGAATTTCTTGAGAGAGAGGTGGAAGAAAGTACCCGGTAATTATTCAGATACTGGATTATACCTGTGAATACCCAGGGAATTTGCTGCCTAACTTGGAATGCTTTGGTTTGTTTAATACTAAGAATGTGAAAATGAATCATTGTAACAACTGCTGTCTCCTTACCCAGAGAGGTTGAATGAGAGGATAAAATAGGTCTAAAATGAATTGCTAGACTGATTTTTGAACTAGGGTCCTATGATTAAAAAGTCCATCTCTTTTTAACCTGAAGAAGAGAAAGTGTTTCAAGGCAGATGGTTTTATGATGAGTTTCAGTCATGTCCGTGTAGATCTTTGCTATTCTTGAGGGTATAGATCTAGGGCAATGAAAGAGGAAATTTGTGAGCTCTATGGACTAAGAACTTTCTAAGAAGGAAGGGAGAGATTGAAGGAGGAAAAGAGAGAAGGCAAATAAAGAAAGTGGGGGAAGGAATCGAAAGAGCGGGGAGGGAGAGGCTATTGCTGTCCAGTCAGATATAGCAGTGTGCCCATAAATGCATACAACCAGCACACACGTAGATACACACAGCCATGATCTGTAGTGTGTGGCAGTTTCTGTCGTATAAAATATCCCCACTCTGGCTGATTTCAAGCCACTGATATGACAATATTAAACTCAGAATTAGGAAGTAATGCTCATGAGCACACATTTTTACCATATGATAGATATCAAGGATTTCAAGAGCATACATAATCGTAAAACACAGTAAAGTAATTAGAAAGTAATGTGTTTTAAGCTTTTATTACCTTTGTTTTTCATCTAAGGTATTCGATTATGGCTGTGTTTTAACAACCGACTTGGAAAATTCCTGAAAACGTAGCAATCAGAGATCATGAGCTGGCTCTAATATGGCACTGGCCCAGGTACCATGCTGTGCCAGCTGCATTCAAGCATGGTATTTTTATTTAAATCTCATTTTCAGTTACGGCTTAGAAACTATTGTGGCCACCTTACAGTTGAGAAAATCGGGACTCACACACTTTGCTTTTCCCAGGGTGCATGCCTGCACGTAGTGGCAGAGGTAAGATTCAACCCCAGATCTGTTAGGAAATGGATAACTTGTATTTCTATTGCAGTGTGCACAGAGGATTGGGCTTGAACACTTATTAGAGCACTAAATTTCACATCTCTGACATGCTCGTTTGTNTCGTGTCTGACTCTGTGCGACCCCATAGACGGCAGCCCACCAGGCACCCCCATCCCCGGGATTCTCCAGGCAAGAACACTGGAGTGGGTTGCCATTTCGTTCTCCAATGCATGAAAGTGAAAAGTGAAAGTAAAGTCGCTCAGTCGTGTCCGACTCCTAGCGACCCCATGGACTGCAGCTCGCCAGGCCCCTCCGTCCATGGGATTTTTCAAGCAAGAGCACTGGAGTGGGGCTCATCGCCTCCTCCAGCCTAGCCCATCTAATTTTTAAGCAATATGTGGCCTTTAAATCCCTAATGGTAAAATGCTTTGAAAATTAGAACAAGAATAAAAATATAAGTATAGAAAAATCTACTAATTGGCCATCAGGCACTTGATAGTACAGAAATGGTGTACATAAAATGTGTTCATGGATTTATCATTATCATAGATTTTATAACCAAAACAAATAAATCTAACAAAAATGATTCAAATGAAAACAAAATTCCATTTATCTCCATTACCCAAGTTTTTCGGTGATTTTGAAAAGGAAAAGAGATCAATAATATCAACAGGTAACTTTCCATTTGATAGTTTAATAAATCACTTATTTATGCAATAATCTTTAGTGACTACTATGTATAGACAGGAGACTGGATACCAGGAAAATAAAAGAGCAGACCCTTTCCAGGAGTTCATAGTCTATTAGGGAAGTCAGACACAAAGCTAAGAGGAAAAAAAGGAAAGGAGGGGTAAGAAGAAAAGAATGATGTAGACAATGAATGGAAATGCCTGGAATGCTATCAGTACCCGAAGCAGAGGGTCTCTAACTCCACACTTAGCATACCCCCGCAAGGTCAGGCAAGAAAAATCACAGTGCCTGTCAACTTGCACAGGACCATTTAACCCCAGAGAGCTTGCTTCTGCACCTTAAGGTGGCAGCACAGAATCTCTGACTCATTATGATTGGAAAATTAGTGCTGAACATATACAGTATTACCTAGAGCTTGTTAGGTAATAAGCAAAGGATGGACAGTTGAAAGAATTTTAAGCCAGACTCATGAGAACTTCCTGATTTCAAATGCCAATGCAAGTAGTTGATAAGGAGTGAGCTTAATGCAATCATTAAGCAAGTTCCCCCCACCCCTGAGAAGACGATTAAATAAAGAGGGATTGGGTTTTAAAAAGAGATTTTTAACGAGTTTTCTTTGATTCTTTGTGTTCTCTATTTTTTCTCCCATAAGCCCCAGTACATATACTGTGTGTACATACATATATATTTATGTATGCGTGTATACTAAATATGTAGCGCCTATCATTCCTTATATATGTAGACACAGTATGTTGTATTAGACTAATGGAAACAGAGATTAACAACAGCCCCTGCCATCAGCCATGTGTTTACACAGAAATTCACACCATCATTCTTATATCCGTCAACATAGACACGCATGATACTGTTTTAACTTGGCAAAAAAAGCATGTTAATTTTTTTTAGGTTTTTGTTTTCTTCTTTATCATAATTATAATGATGATTCCATAATTCAATTATCTTTGGGAGGGGTGGAGAGAAAAAATTATACAGATATATCTATCCATATATGCACATCCCTGTGTATATATATAAATAGATATATACTTTGTATATATTTGAAGAACATTTTCTGTTGTTTCACCTCATCTTGTGCCGCATGAATTTTTGGTGGTTCAATTTATTTTGTTTTGATTCATATTTAGTATTTTGGTCATTATGGCTATTTTTAACTCATTGCTATACATTTATGAGTCATTATTCTTTCAATACTGAGAGCTATATAGATATACAAATCAACAAAGGCAACAAAATCTTTTCTTGCCATCCTAATCTCGAATTTCTCCCCCTTCAGCGTCTCCCTCCAGTATTTATGCTCAAAACAAAACAAAAGCCAATGAAATCCAAGAAAGTTGTGTACAAAAGAATGAAACACTTTGTTTTCCTCTTCTTTCTACTATATATATATTTTTTTATTTTAATGTTCTTCCTTTCTCCTTTTTATTTTTGCTTATATCTGCACAGGCCACTTGCCTTTACTCTCCCCTTTATGACCATGCATTTTATTGAAAAAAAGGACAAGTGAGTCAGAAAAAGATAATAATAAAAGAAAAACATGCCGAAAGAACAGAGAAACATCCCTCTCCACAAATTTCAGATGGCATAAAAAGAATTTTATTGCGGATATAGACTATTGGTTATATCTTTTATTTCCGGACAAGCCCAGGATCGTGGTGTGGCATGCAGTGACAGTTCTGTAGCTAATCCACTAACCGTGGCCTCCATCACCAGTGCATGGGCTGCCATCTCGTGTTTCATCCAATTGACACATCCAGGCTAACCCAGCAAGTCCAGTGTATGAGTTGTGGGGGTAACTTTCCTTTGTAGTTACAATCTCATGGGTCCTCATTTTTATTATGATTTCCATGGGGTCACGCAGCAGCCCCAAGAGCTGCTCTTGCAGCATCTCTGGTTTTGTTCTTGTGCTTGCTTCCCTTGGCTCAGCGGTCAAGCGTATGTCTCGTCTGGCACATCTGTCTTGCCATCTTGTCTTGGAGTCCACTGTCCTGGTGTCGTTCCGTGATTCTGTTCTCTGTTTGTAATATGTGGTTTGAAACCCTCTTCCTTTATTTCTCACTGCCCTATTGTTTCTACTTTTAACCTTGCCCTTAGGGAACTTCACAAAGAAGCAAAACAAATTTTCAGTCGAATTGTAAGGCTGATAACTGGTTTGCATCCGGAAGTCATAAGTTACACTTCTTACCTGGCTAAAAAGGCAAAACTTACAGTGGGAAACTACTAATGATAATAGCTAACCAACCACCCCATGAACAACAATAAGAAACCCTTGTTGATTTCTCTGGCATGATTTAATGATCTTCCTTTTAAAGGGAGTTCGTGTACGAGCAAATTTCCAAGAAATTTTCCCATAGAATATCAATCTTCTAGTTGAACGTTTTCTTCAGGAACAGATCAAAAGAAAATTTTTTCAGCAAATGTTACTGAGGAACATCAATTTTGCTATATAGAGCAGTGTCTGTTCCTGAATCAGTGAGGAATTTGTGGAAATATGAAAGTACTTGATTATAAAATTTATTTATGTGTTTTAACCTAAAATATAAATGTGTTTGGTGAGTCATCCAAGAGAAAGGAAAAAAAAACAACAACAAAACTCACTGGTTCTACCTCATGCATATTTCAAGGTAAGATTATCTTTTGCTCTCTCTTAGTCAAATGATATATATTTTACTTTATTTTTTAATTCATGGAAGCATTAGAGAGCCAACACTTTAACTCAGGCCCAAGTTCTTTGTGTTTTTTCTCTTTCCAAAGAATAAGACATACACAGTAGATATAGATCTGAGAACTAAGTCTGAATTTCTTGAGAGAGAGGTGGAAGAAAGTACCCGGTAATTATTCAGATACTGGATTATACCTGTGAATACCCAGGGAATTTGCTGCCTAACTTGGAATGCTTTGGTTTGTTTAATACTAAGAATGTGAAAATGAATCATTGTAACAACTGCTGTCTCCTTACCCAGAGAGGTTGAATGAGAGGATAAAATAGGTCTAAAATGAATTGCTAGACTGATTTTTGAACTAGGGTCCTATGATTAAAAAGTCCATCTCTTTTTAACCTGAAGAAGAGAAAGTGTTTCAAGGCAGATGGTTTTATGATGAGTTTCAGTCATGTCCGTGTAGATCTTTGCTATTCTTGAGGGTATAGATCTAGGGCAATGAAAGAGGAAATTTGTGAGCTCTATGGACTAAGAACTTTCTAAGAAGGAAGGGAGAGATTGAAGGAGGAAAAGAGAGAAGGCAAATAAAGAAAGTGGGGGAAGGAATCGAAAGAGCGGGGAGGGAGAGGCTATTGCTGTCCAGTCAGATATAGCAGTGTGCCCATAAATGCATACAACCAGCACACACGTAGATACACACAGCCATGATCTGTAGTGTGTGGCAGTTTCTGTCGTATAAAATATCCCCACTCTGGCTGATTTCAAGCCACTGATATGACAGTATTAAACTCAGAATTAGGAAGTAATGCTCATGAGCACACATTTTTACCATATGATAGATATCAAGGATTTCAAGAGCATACATAATCGTAAAACACAGTAAAGTAATTAGAAAGTAATGTGTTTTAAGCTTTTATTACCTTTGTTTTTCATCTAAGGTATTCGATTATGGCTGTGTTTTAACAACCGACTTGGAAAATTCCTGAAAACGTAGCAATCAGAGATCATGAGCTGGCTCTAATATGGCACTGGCCCAGGTACCATGCTGTGCCAGCTGCATTCAAGCATGGTATTTTTATTTAAATCTCATTTTCAGTTACGGCTTAGAAACTATTGTGGCCACCTTACAGTTGAGAAAATCGGGACTCACACACTTTGCTTTTCCCAGGGTGCATGCCTGCACGTAGTGGCAGAGGTAAGATTCAACCCCAGATCTGTTAGGAAATGGATAACTTGTATTTCTATTGCAGTGTGCACAGAGGATTGGGCTTGAACACTTATTAGAGCACTAAATTTCACATCTCTGACATGCTCGTTTGTGGAGCTTTGACTAATTTTGTTTCCTCAAAATAGAGTTGCCAAAAATTCCTCCCTTAGTAACACTGAAGATGAACAGGATATTTCTTAGGCTTCCAAATTTTGTTTCTTGAGCTTTCGAAAGACAATAATAGATGCATTTCTTAGCACATAATTATAATATACAGCATCATTCTATTACTCAGTATGTTTTCTAACTTTTAAAATATAATGAACTTTATTTAGTTACAGTACTTAATGCATGATAATTAACCAGCTTCATAGTGAAATGTATCAGTGCCCTTTCCTTCCACAGTTTATCATAAACTAGCACATTAAAACTTGAAACAGCATAAGAACTATTGTATCACAGAAAATGCAGCCAAAAAAATAATTTTACTGTTAGATGCTTAATATCTGCTTTGTGAAAGAGTTTTGAAAAATCTGGAAATTAAAAAGGAAAGTGTGAATCTTATTAGCCTTTCTAGTTTGACGAGATAGACTCTCTGATTGAGATGCTGATGATACAGCCTTTAACTTTGACTTAATGTCAGGTTTACCTGCCCCTCTCCTCAGCTGTCTGTGAGAGCACACATAATATTGAATGAAGTCCCTTGAAGTTATGTCTAGGACTTCAAGTTTTCCACTGCCCCATCTTTGTTCTTTCACTAAGTATTCATTGAGCATTTACTGTAGGCAGGTATTGTTCTAAATACTTTACATAGTTAACTTCCTTAGTCCCTGTAGCAATCCCATGAGGGGCTTTATCATCATCTCCATTTTAAAGATGAGTAAACTGAGGCACAGAGGAGCTAAACAGATGTTCCACACAGGAAGGAAGCAGGAGAAATGGGATTTGAACTCAAGCCAGCTTGGCCCCAAATCCACATGGGAATCACTACATTAATGTTGTCTTTTATATAGTATTCTTCATTGATGTATATATAGACATCAATGAAGAATACTATACCTACCTCTTTAATAATAATGAAAGAAGGTTTGTGTATTGAGTATATTAAATGTCTGATAAATACTTGTTAGATGGATTAATTAGTGTGCATCAGAAAAGCTATGAAGACCTTGGTTGATAGGGGTTATGAAATTGTTTAGTGATGATTTATCCAAACAGCTATGATTTAGATGACTTGCCCTGGCTTCCTGTGAGATGAAATGGTTCCAGAATTCAGGATGAAAACCATCACTTATATGAGATTAGTCCCGCTTGATGTCACCTAGGTAATAGTTTGTGCAGTGGAGGCTTCTATCTCACTGCTCATCAGCAGACCTGTTGAGAATGTATGATCAGGTAACAGCCACCTCTAACTGATGTTAGGACTCTTAAGAGGGTTTCCCTGGTGGCTCATTTGGTAAAGAAGCTGCCTGCAGTGCAAGAGACCCAGGTTCGATCCCTGGATCGGGAAGATCCCCTGGAGAAGAAAATGGCAACCCACTCCAGTATTCTTGCCTGGAAAATCCCATGGACAGAGGAGCCTGGCAGGCTACAGTCCATGGGGTCATGAGAGTTGGACATGACTTAGTGACTAAACCACGTAGGACTCTAAGAATAGATGCTCATAATGAGAACGCTGGTGAGATGCTGTGTTTTCATTTCCAAGATGATATGTTCTTCAAAGCATAGTGTTTTAGACATTACAGCTAATAGAAAGCAACAGAGTATGTGAACGTGTATCTGAGAGGATGTGTTTCTTTCCTTAGCTCCTTTCTTGACATTTCTTAAATTCCTACTCCCATGTATATCTTCTCTTTCATTTCCCCCACATCCTTGCATTATGTCTCAAATGATTTAAAAAAAAAAAAGGAAAAATGAAAACAAAACAAAAAACCCCAAACCATTTCTAGGCCCTTGACTTGTCTATGCAAGCAAAGAATCTGAAAGGAGTTATTGAGAACTAAAATTCACAATGAAATAGAAATACCTTTCGAAAGCTGTGCTTGCTTTTATTAGAGTCTTGACAAGGGAAGTGTAGCTTGCTTCAGCATCGGAGGGTCTCATTACAAGTTATATCCATCCTGACCATTCTGGAAGCCTAACCTGGAAAATTTGTAAAGCTGAAAATGTGTGAGGACCATTTGCTGTTGAGTTCTGCTCTCATCTTAGCTTTGAAGCAGATACTCCCTTTTTACTAAAAGAGGGGTATAGCAATATTTTATTGCTGTGTGTTCAAATTGTCAGCCTACCCAAAGCGAAGGCCAGCCAACTTTTTTTTTTGTAAAGACCCAGAAAGTAAACATTCTAGAATTTGAGAGTCTCAAAGTCTCTGTGACAATGACCAAACTCTGTTGCTGTAACACAGAGACAGCTATAGACAATACATAAATGAATGATTATAGCTGTGATTCCATATAACTTAGTTTTAAAAAGCAGGGGTCCAGTGGTTAGCACTCTGCACTTTCTCTGCCAAGGGCCTGAGTTCAGTCCCTGGTCAGAGAACTAAGATCCCACAAGCTGTGCGAAGTGGCCAAAAAAAAAAAAAAAAAAAAAAGAGAGAGAGAGAGAGAGAGAAAGCAGACATCAAGCTGGGCTTGGAAGTTTGCTGAACCCTGATCTAGAAAAATCTGATAAGTTAGGAAATTGTAGTCATTTTCTTTTTTTTTTTGAAAGATGTTTCTTGATGTGGACCATTTAAAAAAATCTATATCGAATTTGTGACTGTACTGCTTTTATTTTATGTTTTAGTTTTTTGGCCACAAGGCATATAGGATCTTAGCTCCCCCATCAGGGATCAAACCTGCACCCTCTGCATGGAAGGTGAAGTCTTAACCACTGGACTGCCAGGGAAGTCCCTCGATTCTTTTTTTTTTAATGGATGAATCCTTCTTGCACATTTTATCCATCATCCATCACATGCTCAGTTGTGTTTGAATCTTTGCAACTGCATGGACTACAGCCCACCAGCCTCCTCTGTTCATGAGATTTCCCAGGCAAGGATACTGGAGTGGGCTCCCATTCCCTTCTCCATGGGATCTTCCTGACCCAGGGATCGAAGCCACATCTCCTATATCTCCTGCATTGCAGACAGATTCTTTACGCTATAGTCAAGCTTAATAACCAGAGAAGGCAATGGCACCCCACTCCAGTACTCCTGCCTGGAGAATCCCATAGATGGAGGAGCCTGGTAGGCTGCAGTCCATGGGGTCGCTAAGAGTTGGACACGACTGAGTGACTTCACTTCCACTTTTCACTTTCATGTGTTGGAGAAAGAAATGGCAACCCACTCTAGTGTTCTTGCCTGGAGAATCCCAGGGATGGGGGAGCCAGGTGGGCTGCCATCTATAGGGTTGCACAGAGTCGAATATGACTGAAGCAACTTAGCAGCAGCAGCAGTAGCAGCAGCAGCGAGCTTAATGTATACTCGTTGAGTTCCCCACTAAGCACATAGGATATGGAAGGGCATTGAACACTCATTTCTCACCATTGTTTTCAATATGTCATTAGCTCACATGTGAAGCAAGATGAAAAAAACAAGCAAACCTACAAAATCTGGGTCCCCTCCCCACAGCACGTCCACTGAAATTTTGTAAGGGCTTGATTTTTGCCATTCCGTCTGCAAACCTGGCTTTTGCTCTCTGTGCCTCCGCTGGGGTGTGGGCTGCCTCCTCTGAGCTTTTAGACCTTTTTGGCAGCAGTTTCTTTGAACTCCAGCCCACATACTGTGTCACATCCCAGTAATTCTTCCCCAAGCCTCGGCTGTGGGTTATTGAGCTGACAAACGTCTAAATGACTGAGATGTAATATTTGCAACCTGCTGAGAACCTCTTCTTTCCCTGTACTTTTTGATTTGTAGCTTTGTAAGTTTTGTGGGGAAAGAGAAAAATTCTTGGTGACAGAGGCAGTGAATGGAGAGAACAGAACTGAAGGGGCACGATTAATATAGGACTGGGCTTCCCAGGTGCCTCGGTGGAAGAAGAATCTGCCTGCCAGTGAAGGAGACAAAGGAGACGCGGATCCATTCCCTGGGTCAGCAAGATCCCCTGGAGAAGGAAATGGCTACCCACTCCAGTATTCTTCTCTGGGACATCCCATGGACAGAAGGGCCTGGCAGGCTTCGGTCACAAAGAGGCCGAAATGACTGAGCGACTCAGCAATATATAGACTCTTTCCACCACTGTAGACAGAAGCATTTATTTATGTCTTAGTCTTCTGAATGTCTGAGAAAAAGGATTATACAGTAGGGTGCAGGAAGGAGCATCCAATATCCTGAGGATAAGAAAGTGTTCCACCACCTGGCAGGAGATGAGGCTGGAGCAAAACTAGGAACATACAGGTACAAAGCTACACTTACAGTTACTGCAGAAGTGATGGTTGTTATTTAAGGATTTGATTCCATAAATGAATGCTCAGTCCCTTTATCATCTTTAACATTAGAAATCTGTGGGAAAGACTTATATATGAACCACATCAAGTAAACTATGAAACCAGATCCTAATGTATCCCAACCCCAGAAAGAGCCTAAGATTAACTTTTGGAAGCCCGAATGCTAAGTAAGGACATTAAGAGCTTTCTCCATTAGCAAGACCCCCACGCCACCCCCACCCCCATGTGGTATTGTGCCTGGAGTTGTCAAGTTCTCAACCAGGGCTCCAAAAGAAAGCAAAAACAAAATGCAGAGCTGATGGAGAAAGGGAAGACATTTGGAGCGCTTGGATTGAGTTTTAAAACAAAATAACTTAGAATTAGTGCTTTAAAAGCCTCTGAGCTCAAAGGACTTATAGAAAATAAGCGTAAAACAAGGATAAATTAGGCACTATTGATGACCCGATAGGGACATAGCCAAAATGTCTTTTTCTCCCTTTTATGCTTGCACTAGCCTGGTATCCTCCTATGTAGTTGGTTGGTTTCTTGACTTGCCTGTTTGCTTATTTCTTTATTTCTTCACACTTCATCATTACTGGCTTTCCCTATAAAAGCAAAGGAGCAAACTCAGCCCCCAGGGACCAGCTAGGCAACTTGAAGAAATGAAATAGACCAGCGTGATACAGGGGACATGATAGACGACACATCAGCAAGAGGGAGAAGTTACAGACCAGGGAGAACTTGCCCTCATTTACAGCATTTGAATTAAATATCTTAAAACATTAAAATAAAGATGAAAAGTGAGAGTGAAAGTCGCTCAGTCGGGTCCAGCTCTTTGTGACCCCACGGACTATACAGTCCATGGAATTCTCTAGGCCAGAATCCCGAAGTGGGTAGCCTTTCCCTTTTCCAGAGGATCTTCCTGACCCAGGGATCAAATCCAGGTCTCCCGCACTGCAGGCAGATTCTTTACCAGCTGAGCCACAAGGGAATAATAAAGATACACCTTCTGTGGTGTTGGAGAAGACTCTTGAGAGTCCCTTGGAGTACAAGGAGATCCAACCAGTCCATTCTGAAGGAGATCAACTCTGGGATTTCTTTGGAAGGAATGATGCTAAAGCTGAAACTCCAGTACTTTGGCTACCTCATGTGAAGAGTTGACTCATTGGAAAAGACTCTGATGCTGGGAGGGATTGGGGGCAGGAGGAGAAGGGAACGACAGAGGATGAGATGGCTGGATGGCATCACAGACTCGATGGACGTGAGTCTGAGTGAACTCCGGGAGTTGGTGATGGACAGGGAGGTCTGGCGTGCTGCGATTCATTGGGTCGCAAAGAGTTGGACACGACTGAGTGACTGAACTGAACTGATGAAAGTCAAGCAAGTTGCAAGAGACACACAATGTGTTTTGGGTTTTTTTTTTTTAATTTTGATTAGAGTACAGCTGATTTACAATGCTGTATTATTCTCAAGTGTACAGTAAAGTGAACCAGTTATACATATACATATATTCACTCTTTTTTTTTAGATTCTTTTCCCATATAGGCCATTACAGAGCATTGTGTAGAGTTCCCTGGACATGTGGCATTTTTAATTCTATTTTTAAAATTTTCTTTAGATTTAACCCCCTTATCACGTGTGAAGAATGTGCTCTTAGTAAGATTTTTGGTCAAAATATGACTTGGTGACCTCGAGTGTCAAATTAAACATAGCAATTCCTCTTTTAAACTCTCATAAATCTAAAGGTTTTTTTTTTTTTTCTGCATTTCTTTTTTTTTTTTTTTGTAATCTTAAAGTTTACATGACTTTTAAGCTTATATAACTGTAAGCTTAAAGAACTTTAGAGTTCATTGTAACGATTTTGTTTTAGGTGACAAAATTAAAACCTACACAGGTAAATTGATTTGTTCAAGGTCACTGACTTAGTTTCTTTTAGGATTGGAATTAAATCCTTAGTGTCCTAAATCCGTAATTCATGCTATTTCACTGATATTGTGTATCAAGTTTTGGTTTTTTTTTTAAAGAGCCCAGACCTTTTAATTTTAAACTGAGAAAGCATTCAACAGAGAATTCAGGAGAATTGTATGAAAATTTGCTTGTCTTCTTTCCATTGGACATTGTTGCCACATAAGACAGTATATTGCTGACCATTTAGTGGTCAAATCTATAACTCTCTGTTTGTTTGATCACTGGGGGACCGACTAAGAGATGATGGACACATGGTGAAGCAATTCGTGGAAGTATTGAGTTGGCCAAAAAAGTCATTTCCATTTTTCCCTAAGATATAAAATCTGAATGAACTTTTTGGCCAACCCAATAGCTCATGGTACTCACTCCACACATGTGTGCTTTAGGGATACGTGGTCAGTAATAACCCTTTCCTACATGTAGGAAAGATCATTAGTCCTACTATAGCCCTGTTTCCCAAGCTCAAAACCAAAACAAGCATCAAACTATGTGAAAAACCTTCACTGATCCATGGTGAAATGAGAAAAGTAAGGGCAATATAGTGAGTTTTCACAAAATTCAACTGACAGAACTGCCCTTCTATTTTGAGATTATATTTTATGCATTTTTTAATTATTAAAATCAATTTCTTTTACAAAGATAGTGTTTTGGTTCTGTCTATAGCATCTTTAATTAGCAAAATAAAGGTTGGCAACTGGATATTAGTCATTCCCCATAGATTTTTTTTTTTCACATTTACCTGTCTGTGAAAATAAACCAAAATCCCCAAATTAGAAACCTTTAAACCAATCTAAAATGTTATCTATGCTACCACAGCTAGTTTTAGTAGATTTTGAAGACCGAAAGCCCTTATAAGTCTAAAATCTTATTATGAACTCAGTTCAGTTCGGTCAGTCAATTGTGTCCAACTCTTTGCAACCCCATGGACTGCAGCACACCAGGCCTCCCTGTCCATCACCAACTCCTGCAGCCTACTCAAACTCATGTCCATCACGTCGGTGATGCCATCCAACCGTCTCATCCTTTGTCATCCCTTTCTCCTCCTGCCTTCAATCTTTCCCAGCGTCAGGGTCTTTTCCAATGAGTCAGTTCTTCACATGAGGTGGCCAAAGTATTGGAGTTTCAGCTTTAGCATCAGTCCTTCCAATGAATATTCAGGACTGATTTCCTTTAGGATTGACTAGTTGGATCTCCTTGCAGTCCAAGGGATTCTCAAGAGTCTTCTCCAACACTACAGTTCAAAAGTATCAATTCTCCAGCGCTCAGCTTTCTTTATAGTCCAACTCTCACATCCATACATGACTATCGGTAAAACCATAGCTTTGACTAGATGGACCTTTGTTGACAAAGTAATGTCTCTGCTTTTTAATATGCTGTCTAAGTTGATTATAACTTTTCTTCCAAGGAGCAAACATCTTTTAATTTCATGGCTACAGTCACCATCTGCAGTGATTTTTGAGCCCCCCAAAAGCATAAATTCTCTCTGTTTCCACTGTTTCCCCATGTATTTGCCATGAAGTGATGGAACTGGATACCTTGATGTTAGTTTTCTGAATGTTGAGTTTTAAGCCAACTTTTTCACTCTCCTCTTTCAATTTCATCAAAAGGCTCTTTAGTTCTTCTTTGCTTTCTGCCATAATGGTGGTGTCATTTGCATATCTGAGGTTATTGATATTTCTCGCGGCAATCTTGATTCTAGCTTGTGTTTCTTCCAGCCCAGAGTTTCTCATGATGTACTCTGCATATAAGTTAAATAAGCAGG
>SJYV01052401.1:1444494-1518023 GCA_006410875.1 Neotragus pygmaeus | reverse complement strand
TCAGGGTCTTTTCCAATGAGTCAGTTCTTCACATGAGGTGGCCAAAGTATTGGAGTTTTAGCTTTAGCATCAGTCCTTCCAATGAATATTCAGGACTGATTTCCTTTAGGATTGACTAGTTGGATCTCCTTGCAGTCCAAGGGATTCTCAAGAGTCTTCTCCAACACTACAGTTCAAAAGTATCAATTCTCCAGCGCTCAGCTTTCTTTATAGTCCAACTCTCACATCCATACATGACTATCGGTAAAACCATAGCTTTGACTAGATGGACCTTTGTTGACAAAGTAATGTCTCTGCTTTTTAATATGCTGTCTAAGTTGATTATAACTTTTCTTCCAAGGAGCAAACATCTTTTAATTTCATGGCTACAGTCACCATCTGCAGTGATTTTTGAGCCCCCCAAAAGCATAAATTCTCTCTGTTTCCACTGTTTCCCCATGTATTTGCCATGAAGTGATGGAACTGGATACCTTGATGTTAGTTTTCTGAATGTTGAGTTTTAAGCCAACTTTTTCACTCTCCTCTTTCAATTTCATCAAAAGGCTCTTTAGTTCTTCTTTGCTTTCTGCCATAATGGTGGTGTCATTTGCATATCTGAGGTTATTGATATTTCTCGCGGCAATCTTGATTCTAGCTTGTGCTTCATCCAGCCTGGCATTTTGCATAATGAACTAAATGGTCTTAAAACCAAGCTCTTTATTTCACTGAGGCCCCAGGAAGTTATTTCTCTTAGATATTAAGTATAAGAGAGTTTTTGAATCTCAGTACAAAAAAATAGCTTAAAGGCACAATATAGAATGGGAGATTTCCAAAAAATATATATAGAATACGTGTTATTGGAAGGGTAAAATCAGTTTATAAACAACAAAAAATCATAAAGAAAAATTTCTAAGGACCTAAATCTAGAATTTTTTCCTATTTTTAGTCTTATTATAATGTAGAGAGGACTATATTGAAGAGCTAAATAAGCCTATATTTCAGATAACATGATCCATCTTTGTGTCAAGAGAAGGTCAAAAGCTTGATCCCCAGCCAAAAGGAAGGATGTGACCTATACTAAAGGCAGATACTGAATTCATCTCCATTGTTCTCATCTCCTCCCACTCTTTCTGTCTCTTGGGTAGTCTATACCAATAATCTCTTGCTTTAGAAATTAATTATCTAAATATTGGAAATAGTATACTTAATTTAGCTTAATATAAAGGTATACTAAGTCTCTTCAGTCATGTCTGACTCTTTGCGACCCTATAGACTCTAGCCCACCAGGCTCCTCTGTCTGTGGGATTCTCCAGGCAAAAATACTGAAGTGGGTTGCCATGCCCTCCTCCAGGGAATCTCCCAAACCCAGGGATTGAACCTGTGTCTCTTATGTCTCCTGGATTGGCAGGCAAGTTCTTTACTACTAGCACCACCTGGGAAGCCCCTAATAAAAATCATATCAGGTTTATTAAGTGTTTTTTGGATATCCAAGATTTAGTGTCTTGAATCTGGTATGAGGATTATGTTATCAGTAACAGACATAACAGTGATTATCATCAGGTAGTGGTCAGTGGCTGATTTTATATTTATATTTATATATATTTTTTATTTTTTATTTTATATTTATATATATATTTATAATATATTTTATATTTTATTCATACTCCAAAATTTCTATGTTGAGTGTGTATTAGATTTATAATTAGAAGTAAAGGCTATATAAAAATGAAGTAAAAGTATTAGTCGCTCAGTCATGTACGATTCTTTGTGACCCCATGGACAGAAACACACCAGGCTCCCCTGTCCATGGAATTCTCCAGGCAAGAATAATAGAGTGGGTTGTCATCCCCTTCTCTAAGGGATCTTCCTGACCCAGGGATCAAACTCAGGTCTCCTGCATTGCAGGCATATTCTTTACCAACTAAGCCACTCGGGATATATAAATATAGAAGAATATTGAGTCCAAGAGTAGGAAACGGCAGCCCACTTCAGTATTCTTGTCTGGAAAATTCCGTGGACAGAGGAGCCTGGCAAGGGCTACAGCCTATAGGGTTCCAGAGAGTTGGACACAACTGAGCATGCACTGGCTGGCTGGATGAAGACAGGAACTCTTGTGACTCTTTAGATATAGGAACTCTGCCATACCTGTAATTTGAGAAAAATCATGAATCCTATCTTTCCAGTGAGTTTGGATTAGGTCCACGGTTTAAGGCCCTGCAAGGAAAGCTGTTGGAAGAATTCAAAGATAATGCTGATGATGATATGCAGGACTCTGGATAGCTGAGCATGCACCAGTTCCCTAGGGTCAGTCCTGTTCATCAGCTGACAAATGGTCCATGGACACACCAGGCGGCCATACAGCAGCAGCAGGCAGCAGGTTTCCTGCAAATGACCCATTCCCAGAAAGTGTAAAATCTGTGCTTGCAAACCAGGAGCAGATGGGATGTGAAGTGGCCTTCAGCAGACACTTGGGAATATGATGGGCTCTTTAGCCCAGCCTTTAGGTGCCATGTACATCCTCACTGCCTGACCACACCTCATCTGTACGTCTGCTTGTTAGATATATAAACAGATGAAAGAACGCAGTTGCAGAGAAGTAATTAAAAACTTTGCATTCCTCTCTCTCCACCTCTCTCTTCTTTCCTCTCTCCCTTGATAGAATGGCCAGAAAATTAAGCCAGCTGTAGATTAATTGAGACCCTCTTCCATGTAGGGAACAGCTGTCTCTGCTGCTTCAAGGATTGTGTGAATGAATTAAAATATTTGATCACCTTTAATCCAAAAGGAATGTGGCAGTCTCTTCAGTCATGTAGTTTATTGGAGTTTTTTGGTGTTGCCTCTTCTTTTCTCAGTTAAAGCTTAAAACTGTGGTCCTTCCCTGAAGCTGTGAGAGCCTTCAGCAGATGTTGTTTTCCACATCTCTAGCCTTTCCCTTGTGGAAAGCGGGGAAAGCCCTCAACAAAAGCAGTTTTGGAGATAAGCAGAAAACCGTCTGCACCGTGAACATATTTTTAGAAACAGCTGGTAAAAACAAATGGCCCAAATGTGATGCCTGGAGCATATCCATTCAAACAATAGGGTTGTTTAACGATAAAAGCAGCCTCTTTTAAATATCAGCACTAGCAGTGATTTTCACAGTTACATTTAAGAGATGAGAGAGCTTGCTAAGACTTTTTGATTTCTCTCTTGTTTCCTGGAACTAATTCTTTCACTCTTTTGGCTTTGTTAGTGAACTTATCAGGAGCTGCCCATCAAATAGTTAAAATTGTGACTATCATCACATGGACAATATTTTTTTAATTTACATATAATTGATTTAATTGTGGTTTGTGCTTCTAAGAATGTCCCTTGATTTTTAAAAGCATCTATGTGTAATTCAAGAAACCAAAATGGGAACTTGATAATGTACTTAAGTTATCNGTTTTTTGGTGTTGCCTCTTCTTTTCTCACTTAAAGCTTAAAACTGTGGTCCTTCCCTGAAGCTGTGAGAGCCTTCAGCAGATGTTGTTTTCCACATCTCTAGCCTTTCCCTTGTGGAAAGCGGGGAAAGCCCTCAACAAAAGCAGTTTTGGAGATAAGCAGAAAACCGTCTGCACCGTGAACATATTTTTAGAAACAGCTGGTAAAAACAAATGGCCCAAATGTGATGCCTGGAGCATATCCATTCAAACAATAGGGTTGTTTAACGATAAAAGCAGCCTCTTTTAAATATCAGCACTAGCAGTGATTTTCACAGTTACATTTAAGAGATGAGAGAGCTTGCTAAGACTTTTTGATTTCTCTCTTGTTTCCTGGAACTAATTCTTTCACTCTTTTGGCTTTGTTAGTGAACTTATCAGGAGCTGCCCATCAAATAGTTAAAATTGTGACTATCATCACATGGACAATATTTTTTTAATTTACATATAATTGATTTAATTGTGGTTTGTGCTTCTAAGAATGTCCCTTTATTTTTAAAAGCATCTATGTGTAATTCAAGAAACCAAAATGGGAAATTGATAATGTACTTAAGTTATCACCGATTTTGTATGCCATGTTTTGAAAAAAAGTCAGGCAGTACTGCTAAAGGGCAAACATTCGTATTTGTAGCCATTAAAAAATCTGATGTCACTTTTCACTAGCCACATTCGGAGTCTGCTTTATGACCTTCCCTTGTCATGACTTCATTTGTTTACTGAATTGTTTTTTTTTTTTCCTGGAGCCACTGCCAAATGCCATTTCACAGTTCCCTGTATCACACAGACTGGTGAAATAATTCTTCATTGTATTTTTACAGTAGTTTCAATTTCCAGATTACTTACTGATTCTCTCTGGGTCAGGCATTGCACAAATGCTGATTTGTATTACTGAACTTGATTAGCAGATGTTCAGCTTATCAGCCTCCATTCATGTTGACTTCTTCTCCTCTTCCTTCACTATGGTTCTGTTTTCATTTCAGAAACTTTCAGCAGTGCTTCATGGAGAGTTGGTCACTATGTTGGACCAGGTGGGATCCTACCCACTGAAAAAGTCTCCATTTTTTAATGATGCACAAAGAAAAACCTTCAGGACCTCCTTCGCTTCATGCCCTGCCCCGTGGGACACAATGCTTACTCAATAGATAGAAATGTAGAGTTTGAAAAGTGCTTTGCTCTCATTTTGCTCATTAAACAAATGCAAGAAAACTATCATTTCTAGAACCTAGTTCAGTTCAGTTCAGTCACTCAGTCGTGTCTGACTCTTTGCGACTCCATGAACCACAACATGCCAGCCTCCCTTTCCATCACCAACTCCTGGAGTTCACCCAAACTCGAGTCCATTGAGTCGGTGATGCCATCCAACCATCTCATCTTCTGTCGTCCCCTTCTCCTCCCACCTTCAATCTTTCCCAACATCAGGGTCTTTTCAAATGAGTCAGCTTTTCACATCAGGTGGCCGAAATATTGAAGTTTCAGCTTTAACATCAGTCCTTCCAATGAACACCCAGGACTCATCTCCTTTAGGATGGACTGGTTGGATCTCCTTACAGTCCAGGGGACTCTCAAGAGTCTTCTCCAACACCACAGTTCAAAAGCATCAGTTCTTCAGCGCTCAGCTTTCTTTATAGTCCAACTCTCACATCCATACATGACTACTGGAAAAATCATAGCCTTGACTAAATGGACCTTTGTTGACAAAGTAATGTCTCTGCTTTTTAATATGCTATCTAGTTTTGTCATAACTTCCTTCCAAGGAGTAAGCATCTTTTAATTTCATGGTTGCAGTCACCATCTGCGTTGATTTTGGAGCCCCTAAAACCTAGAACCTAACATATCCACAAGTGTGTCTCTTTGCTATTTTACCCCAAATTGACCTGCTTGATGGATAGTTTTGATGTTATATAAGAATAGTCTACGACTGATTTTTTTTTTTTCTATCTTGCTGTCTCTAGAAAACATCATAAATACTGACAACCCAAGTTTTAAAATATATATGTATCTTGATACACGTCAGTAAAACATTGATCAGTAACTTCTATGGAAGTTTCTTTTGATGTAAAATTAACTCCATATTGGAGCTATAGATCCTGTAGCACTTACTACACTGGAAATCTGATCAAAGTCTGCATAGGTGTGTGTATTAATGGCTTCCCATGTGGCGCTAGTGGTAAAGAACCTGCCTGCCAATGTGGGTTAGATGAAAGAGACCTGGGTTCAATCCCTGAGTCAGGAAGATCCCCTGGAGGAGGGCATGGCAACGTACTCCAGTATTCTTGCCTTGAGAGCCCCATGGACAAAGGAGTCTGGGAGGCTACAGTCCATGGGGTTACACAGAGTCAGACGCAACCGAAGCGACTTAGCATGTACATGTGTATAAATACGATTGTGATGATACATCATATGTACATAAAATTGCACAAAAAATACATATACTTACTTTTGCCTGGATTTTTTTTAACTTCTGATTTTCAGGTAATTTAATTTCTGAGTTAGAGAAAAAGTATAAGATTTAGTACATAAAAGTCCCTTATGCCCTTTACTCAGATTCACCAACTGTTAACATTGCCACATTTGCTTATCATTCTCTCTCTCTGTATGTGAATGTATATAAAAATATTTATATGTATCTATAAATGTGTATACTATTTGAGAGTATGTACAAAGCACTACACAAACACATATAAGCATATTTAGATATATACATGAAAGGGAAAGTGTTAGCTGCTCAGTCATGTCCAAGTCTTTGTGACCCCATAGACTGTAACTCACCAGGCTTCTTTGTCCATGGAATTCTCCAGGCACGAATACTAGAGTGGATAGCCATTCCCTTCTCCAAGGGATCCAGCCTGGGTCTCCTGCATTGCTAGCAGTTGCTTTACCATCTTAGCTACCAGGAAAGCCCCCTACAGATAGAATTTTCCTCTGAACCATTTGAGAGTAAGTTGCAGAAATAATTTTCTTTACCCTAAATCACTTAGAGTATATTTCCTAAGAGCAAGGGAAAAATCAGAGTACAATAACCCAAATCAAGAAATGTAACCCTAGTACAAAATCTTACCTAGAGTTCAGTTCAGTTGTGTCCAACTCGTTGTGACCCCATGAATCACAGCACGCCAGGCCTCCCTGTACATCACCAGCTCCCAGAGTTCACTCAAACCCATGTCCATCAAGTTGGTGATGCCATTCAACCATCTCATCCTCTGTTGTCCCCTTCTCCTCCTGCCTTTAATCTTTGCTAACATCAGGGTCTTTCCAAAGAGTCAGCTCTTTGCATCAGGTGGCCAAAATATTGGAGTTTCAGCTTCAACATCAGTCCTTCCAATGAACATCCAGGACTGATCTCCTTTAGGATGGACTGGGTGGATCTCCTTACAGTCCGAGGGACTCTCAGGAGTCTTCTCCAACACCACAGTTCAAAAGCATCAATTCTTCGGCACTCAGCTTTCTTTATAGTCCAACTCTTACATCCATACGTGACTACTGGAAAAACCATAGCCTTGGCTAGACGGACCTTTGTTGGCAAAGTAATGTCTCTGCTTTTGAATATACTGTCTAGGTTGGTCATAACTTTCCTTCCAAGGAGTAAGCATCTTTTAATTTCATGGCTGCAATCACCATCTGTAGTGATTTTGGAGCCCAAGAAAATAAACTCAGCCACTGTTTCCTCTGTTTCCCCATCTATTTGCCATGAAGTAATGGGAACAGATGCCATGATCTTCATTTTCTAAATGTTGAGCTTTAAGCCAACATTTTCACTTTCCTCTTTGACTTTCATCAAGAGGCTCTTGAGTTCTTCACTTTCTGCCGTAAAGGTGGTGTCAGATTTTAGCAATGTGCATATGGGCTTTACATTTATTTTTTTCCAGTCCAAGATCCAATCCAGGATCTCATAATGCATTTAGTTGTCATGCTCAGAAATGGAAGCATTTTGTTGACATATTATACTGTTTTCCTTGTGCTGGTCACAGATCAAGAAGAGTGAGTCAGTGTCTCCAAGTCCTCCTGGATGGATTGCTGAGGAAGCAGGAGGATAGAGCCTGTGCTTTAGCACAGGAGTAAGATTTCCTTTCTTAGAATTAACTAACTAGAATCACTGTTGTTGTTCCTCAGTTGCTCAGTCATATCCAAATCTTTGCAACCCCACGGACTGCAGCATGCCCGCTTCTCTGTTCTTCACGATCTCTCGGAGATTGCTCAAACTCATGTCCATTGATTCAGTGATGCCATCCAACTCTCTCATCCTCTGCTGCCCCTTCTCCTCCTGCCTTCATTCTTTCCCAGAATCAGGGTCTTTCCCAATGAGTTGGCTCTTTGCACCAGGTGCCAAAGTATTGGAGCTTCAGCTTCAGCTTCTAAATGAATAATAAAATCATAGAATAACTAGAATCATAGCAAGAGGGAAATCAAGGTTTCTGCAGTTTCCATTCCTTAGAGAGCACTGATTAACAAATTTCACCTTTCTGGTCTACTGTTCTTGAACACTTTGTTTTAACAACTACTTATTAAGCATTTATGATGTACTAAGTCCTGGGAGAGGCATGGGGGTACATGAGTGAGTGAAACAGAGGCAGCCCCTCTTGAGCCAAGTAAGGGCACTGTCGTTGATTTATCAAGTGATCTCCAAGCAAATACTTTGAGAAGTGCTCTGAAGCCAGGACACACGCCACCTGGCATGGCAGGACATGCGACAAGGTAGGGGTGAGGTCCACGTGTGCAGGATGGGTACAGGAAACCTCTGAGGCAATGCCATTTCAGCTGAATTATGTGGCATGGATGAGAGTTAACTGGGCAGAGAAGTAGGAAAAACATCCGAGCTTGTAAGAAATTTTAGGTGTGAGAAAGAATCAGCCATCTCCGAGAGGGAGTTGTTTGGAGCAGCAGCTAGCTCACAGGATTTTGTGCAAGCTAGAAAGGAAAGAAAGAACTTTCACAGGAATAAGCTGTGGGGTTCCTTTGTATCTTGGATGAATGGAGATAAGAGGGACTTTACCGACCCTGTGCAGTCCCTTGGTAGACAGTGAGTGGGCTTCATGAAGAATGGAGATACAGTACAAGGAGTGACATGATGACTTCATTGGAGGAATGTTACTTGGAAATAAAAAAAAAAAAAAAAGTGAGTTTGTGTTTTTTGATCCACCAATTCCTACCAGTAAATGAGAAAGTGTCAGGAATCTATGTCTTGGGCTGGAAGCGTCACCAAAGTCATTTGCAGGTTCTCAGAATCTAAGATGATACTTTACAGTTTGATATGTGACTAGGCACCATTTTTTTCAAGTTCATACACCTTGGACGTGAGAGATGGAAGATAGCATCCAAATTCTGGGTGTTCTTATATCTTTCTGAGCCTATTAGTGAGTAAGTCACTCAACAGTATTTAAAAGAAACAGATGTTGCCTGAAAGGATTGTGCTGGAGAAAAGGATTGCATTTCAGTGATGGTAGTGAGGAAGCAGAGATCAAATATCAATCTACTTATAATTTACATTACCTCATACTTTAGAGAAAATATATTCCGTCTTCCCCAGCACCCTCAGCATTATAGTCATTATCAGTTAGGTCATTGGCTATTTGACTTTAAAGTTGCTGATCATTTCCCAGTGTGATTCATGATTTTGAAGAGAATGGTTTATACCTGCTCTGATTTCTAATACTTGTCCCACAGTAAAAAACTATGCTTCTACAATTGGAATAATAATAATATTTTAATATTATTAATCTTTAATTATAGATACACAATAATATATTATTGAATAATAGTAATTTGTATTTGGGGCTTCCCAGGTGGTGCTAGTGGTAAAGAATCTGCCTGCCAGTACAAGAGATACAGGTTTGATTTATAGGTCAGGAAGATCCCTTGGAGATGGAAATGGCAACCCACTCCAGTATTTTTGCCTGGAAAATCCCATGATCCCTTGGGCAGGAAAGCTTAGCAGGCTACAGTCCATGGGGTCACAAAGAGTCAGACATGACTGAGCACATGGTCTTTCCGATCTATTTTATATATATAGTTATAGTTAATGATTGTTGTTGTAATAAAGAAATGTTCTTCTTCCTAAAAGACAATAATCAGAACTATATTCCAAGCTGACTATTCCCACCACAGGAGTTTTTGAAGTCACACTTTGAATTGCTAACAGCGTCCCACTACTGGGTTGGAATTTCAGTATTCTTTCTGTCCATTGGGAAACAGCAGTTTTTCTGTCTGTCTGTCATTGCCCATGGATGGTTTACCTTCTACTTATGCAAATCTATCACTCCTTCTGCTCATTGCACTTTATAAGATGACTGCTGATTACCATTTAGATTTGTTAAATGACAAAGCACATTTTATGGAGTCAGGAGCCAGTAGCCAGGAAGGTCAACAGTGGTAGCCTAAATCGATGATAAATGATTTATTTTATTGCCCACACAGTGATCGAAGTATGTGCTGCTGCAGAAGCTTAGTTTTGGCCTCCGAATGAAAATAGACAGATGATTGATAGAGAATGAGATAGATATTTAATTCTATGGGATAACAGACTTTTCTGAAATTTTCTTCCTTGAGAGAGGTTGCTTGTAAGCATCTTTTTCAGTGAAATAGAACAGCTGTGGTAACAACATCTTCTACACACCCAGCTTCCCGTGGCCATAGAATCCAATGACTTTTTTCTTAAATGAGGGCGTCTGCATATCCACAGGACCGCTGACTGCATTTCATTTACAATGCATTGCTTCACTCAACACACTCTGAATGAAGGCGATACGCTCCATGGCTTCGAATTCAGGCCCTTCTTCCAAGCAGGGCGTGTTTATCTGTCTGCAACACACTTGGAGGATTTGAAAGACAAGTGATGAGGTTCATTCATGCTGCAAAAATGTGCTGAGCATCATGGTCTCTTCTTTCACAATGNTTCTGCTCATTGCACTTTATAAGATGACTGCTGATTACCATTTAGATTTGTTAAGTGACAAAGCACATTTTATGGAGTCAGGAGCCAGTAGCCAGGAAGGTCAACAGTGGTAGCCTAAATCGATGATAAATGATTTATTTTATTGCCCACACAGTGATCGAAGTATGTGCTGCTGCAGAAGCTTAGTTTTGGCCTCCGAATGAAAATAGACAGATGATTGATAGAGAATGAGATAGATATTTAATTCTATGGGATAACAGACTTTTCTGAAATTTTCTTCCTTGAGAGAGGTTGCTTGTAAGCATCTTTTTCAGTGAAATAGAACAGCTGTGGTAACAACATCTTCTACACACCCAGCTTCCCGTGGCCATAGAATCCAATGACTTTTTTCTTAAATGAGGGCGTCTGCATATCCACAGGACCGCTGACTGCATTTCATTTACAATGCATTGCTTCACTCAACACACTCTGAATGAAGGCGATACGCTCCATGGCTTCGAATTCAGGCCCTTCTTCCAAGCAGGGCGTGTTTATCTGTCTGCAACACACTTGGAGGATTTGAAAGACAAGTGATGAGGTTCATTCATGCTGCAAAAATGTGCGGAGCATCATGGTCTCTTCTTTCACAATGGCCAGGCATGGAAGGCTGGAGAAGGCCATTGTTACCACTCAGCTGACTGTCGATTTGACTCAGGCATAATTTATCCAGGGAAGTTGCACCGTTTTAAAGTCAGTGAAGTTCTAGGGAACACTTAGGACTATGGTACTTTAGTTGTAACTTCGTGAGACTCTTGAGTAAGTTTGCAAAAAGTAAGTTTGGAATCTAGAAATAGTTTGTTTTATTTCTGGGTGAGAAAACAGAGGATGCTTTGTACTTACATAAGATCCTTTATCTGACCACAGAGTTTGGATTTAGACTCAAGAAATGGGCTTAGAGTCAGGTTCCCATGGCTCTGAATAAGGAACAAAATGAACAAGTGGTTTTCTTTTCTAATTTTAAAATGGAGGCACCTTTATGTCTGAATTATACTCTGCAAACCCTAAAATGTATGACTCTTGTGTGACAGAGGGAAAGACAATAGCTTCTATGTGACTGCTTTTGTTCCGTAAATATTCAGTTAGAATAGGAGACATGATGCTCAAAAGAAGGGTGTTGCCTTTTACAAAAGCTTGGAAATTAGAGCCTATGGATCTGAAAGGCCTGCTGCCACTGGCCAGAACTAGGGAAAGGAGGTCTTGGTTTACTACTGTTCAGGAGAGACTCACCCGTAATGCACTGGAGGAGAACACGTCTGCTTGTCCACTTGCTATAAAAACCCTGCAATTACCAGAGTTAAAGACAGACACAGGCGCTTGTCTTAATGGTCTAATCCAGCGTGTGTCATTGCCTTCCTTCTAAACCATTTGATCTGGGAAAGGAGACTTGCTCAGTTAACGATTCCAGTAACTTTGTGAACTTTCAGTGTTACTGTGTGCAAGGCATTGTTAATAGCTGTAAGCCTCTATTTTTAGTCCCCTCGCTCATTCCCTTCTCACTGACTGATGAAATGGAGAGGAGATTGAATAAGCTCCCTTTCTTTTCAGATGACACAAATATTAAATTGATAGATAAACTCCTAGGAGGTTTCAGTCCATTTCAGGAAGCTGTTGATATGAGGTCTTTAAGAGTCCACAGTCCTATTAGAGAGAAAGAGAGAGACCATTAGGGACTCGTGAGGAAAAGAAAACCAAGGGAAGTGTCTAGATTCAATAGGAAAGTGGGGGTGTTGATAGCATTTTCAGAAAAATGCCTGCTTTTTCACCAGCTGTGTCATTTTGCTCAAAGGGACAAGAAATTGAGTACTTTCTCTGAAGTGTCATAGAACTCTTTTACATAATCTTGCCTTTACACAGAGCTAGTGAGTGTTTTCCCAAGAGATCTGGTCATGCTAGAGGATGTGAAGGCAGAAGTGGGTCAGACCATGGAGCTTCCCACATGCAAGACGGGAAAGCCCATCCTCTGGTTAGATTAAGGTGGGTGCATTGTCCAGGTTCCTGGGAATGCTGTGTATTCATGAAAGCAAAGATAGAGCCACAGATTCCTTAGATAGCAGGTTTCTGAGGTCCTCAACGTTGGATCCGGTTTCATTTTTTTTTTTTTATCTTGCCAAACATAGTTTTTCCATTTTCACTTAATATGTCTAAAGATGAAGCTATTTCCATTAAGCCTAGTTCTGCTTCTCTTAGAAACATTAAGGGATGAATATCCCTTGTTTGTACCTGCTACCCCACTAGAGACTAAAAGTTGATAATTTGGCTGCTGGCAAAATTCCACTGTAACAGCTAATAGAGTGTTTTGGAAAGAAGCCAATGGCAGCCAGATTGAATTAAGTACTTAAACTACTGTTTAAGATCAGTTCTGCAATTAGGGACTTGAAATCAGCGGCAAATTCACTTTCCAGTTTCCAGCTTTCTTTGAATTTTTCGTGTCTTCTCTGATTTCCCACCTAATTATTTTGACCATGTTGCACAGCATGTGGTATTTCAGTTCCCCAACCAGGGATCGAACAAGAGTCTCTGGCATTAGAAATGCAGAACCTTAACCGATGGATCACCAGGGAAGTCCCCTCCCTAGAAATTTTATCTCAAAGTGGATTCTCTCTCTCTGTGTCTCTTTTTTAATATATTCATGCTAATGTGAAAATTTTATGATACTTTAGAATTTAACAAGCTCTTTCATATATGTTACTTTTTGCCTCCTAGTTATACCAATGGTATTAGAATATTTTGTGAAAGTGGCTCAGTTGTGTCCGACTCTTTGTGACTCCATGGACCATACAGTCCATGGAATTCTCCAGGCCAGAATACTGGAGTGGGTAGCCTTTCCCTTCTCCAGGGCATCTTCCCAACCCAGGGATCAAACCCAGGTCTCCGGCATTGCATGCGGATTCTTTATCAACTGAGCTATCAGGGAAGCCCTCTATGCTAATGATATTCGTGGTTCAGCAGAAGCACTAAAGGAATCACAATATGTAATATCTTCTGAGTTGCATTGTAGACCACAGCAGGAGGGAGAACTGGATATCAGAGCTGTGGGCTGTAGCCCAGGCTCTAGTTCTGTGTCTTCATGACCTTGAGCCAATGCCTTACATTCTCTGCAACGCAGTTTCTTTACCTTTAAACCACTGGTTCTAAACTGGAGGATGATTTTTGCCCCAAGGAAACATTTGGTAATTTTGAAGACATTTTCTTATTGTCATAACTGGGGAGATGCTATTACCAGATGCTACCTCAACTAGTAAGTAGAGGCCAGTGATGCTGCTAAAAATCCTGGGGTGCACAGGACAGCCCCCACAACAGAGAATTATCCAGCCTAAAAAGACAGCAGTGATGAGGTGGAGAAACCTTGCTTTAAGATATAAATAATGTCTGCTCCATTCATTACAGGATTTTTATGGGGTTCAAATATATATGAAGACATGAAGTGGCTTTCCATATCTGATATTAGTACTCTCTGGTATTGCACATATGAATCTTGAAAGGAAAATGGATTTATTCTCCTAGATTAAAAGTTATATGTGAAACTATCAGGTTAAATACATGAAATATATCCACTGAATCTTCTGTAATATTATGGTTTTAAACCAATTTTCTAAACATAAAGAGAAACAATGAAAAAATATTAATCTTTGGAAACATGTAGCATTCAGTGACTAACATAGATAAAGAAAATTGAAACGCATGCAACTAATGCACTTTTCTGTTAGCATGCAGCCATAGCAATCCTCCCTAATAGAAGCAAGTCTGAAATGATAAGTTGTTTGGATCACATTAATTAACATTCAGCCCTATTAGATTTGCACCTGAGGTTGGGTTCATTTTACTGGTGCTGATGGATATCAAACTTAACAATATCCAGCCACATTATATTAGAATAAAATATGTTTTATATTGTAGGCAAATTTTAAACTCAACTCTCAATAATGGGCTTTTATATTAACTCAGATAACTAGAGATAGTAAAAGAATGAATTAAATTCCAGTGAGTCAGACTACAATATAAGTTATAGCAGTAATGAGAATTAATTCTTTTTGTTGCTTATATTTGCACAGTTGCCTCATAAGTATATATATATAGCTCTAGAGCTTATGAGGTATTTTTACAGATATTACTTTTTGCCTTAATTTTATAATACAGTCCTCTTAAAAATTTAGCTTGGGCTCCATGGGTGAAATCTGAATGTCTTCAGAGAATTTTATTTACATGAGCATTTTTATTGGGAAAGAGCACACACTATTCATCAGATTTTCAGTAAGTTTTGTTATCCAAAAAAATCTGTGAGGATCACCCTGAAAATAATGGTTTGTCTCCTCCTAATTTTTTTTTTTTTTAATCAAGTTCTCCCTAAATGATACTGTATTTGTCCTATCGGTATATTGGCAAATCATCTCTAGAGTACTGATCAGTCACTGTAAAATTCTTAGTTGACATGCACACAGTTGTTTTTTTTTTTTAAGATTCTGGTTTCAGTTCAGTTCAGTCGCACAGTCGTGTCTGACTCTCCGTGACCCCATGAATCGCAGCACGCCAGGCCTCCCTGTTCATCACCATCTCCCGGAGTTCACTCAGACTCACGTCCATCGAGTCTGTGATGCCCTCCAGCCATCTCATCCTCGGTCATCCCCTTCTCCTCCTGCCCCCAATCCCTCCCAGCATCAGGGTCTTTTCCAATGAGTCAGCTCTTCTCATGAGGTGGCCAAAGTACTGGAGTTTCAGCTTTAGCATCATTCCTTCCAAAGAAATCCCAGGGTTGATCTCCTTCAGAATGGACTGGTTTAAGCTCTGCCATATAGCTAATTGAATTATTATGCAAATACAGTAAGATGTTATTTAATCAGACCTTTTGGAATGAAAATAATCCAAGTGTACAAAACTCTTTTCAATCTGAAACAACCATTCTAACATAGATTTGCCAAGTAACATCTTGTATGTAAACAGGGAGAGAAAAAGAGGCTGCTCTCCCAAGAAAATCTCCATGAAAGAATGTGTGCATTGCAGTACGTACAAAGTCTCAGGTTTTTTGTTACAGAAGTACTGCTGTGTAAGAACTATAAAGGCAGACTGGAAATCCAGAGAATTGGCAGCTAAACAAACAGAATTATCCCACACCCATCAGTAAGAATAACAGTCGCCCCTTAGCCCTTAAGAAACGTAACAAAGAAAACCCAGAAATCCAACAGTTCTTACGCAACTGAGGTTTTAGTAAGAACCACTGGAAAAGTAAACTCCGTTACCAATGCTGGCATTTTACCCAGAGCTTATGCTCTTTCTTTTCTTACTTCTGTCTGTGCCACTTTTCTCATCTGCTAAGGGATTTCCGAGTACCATTCCTATAACTGAGCACAGAGAACGTGCGACAAGAAGTCTCCTCTGACTCTCTTGGAGGGCCCATTACTTTTAACTTTTCCCTTTCTTGAACCAACCATTTAACTGTATGTTATTTGCTTCTCAGCTTTTCAGCTAAAGACACAACATTCTACGTGAAAATATCACTGTTGAAAACATTGCTTACGCATTGCTCAAAATGTAGCTGTGTGCCCATACTCGTTTACGTCCCAGTAAAGACTACGACACTCAACGTGATTCTAAGGGGGCCAGTTAACTCTTTTGCCAAAGCTGGTATTCTGAGTTAGAATTAAATAATTGAAAATGACAAAATTAAAAACAAACTCAGAAAAGTTTGCATTCATCCCCAACCGTATTCAACCAGGATGATCATATTCAAATAGGCCTAACCCTTCTTGGGCACATTTCTCTGTTCACACCCTCTTGGGCACATTTCTCTGTTCACACCCTGATTTTTTCAGAGGACAAATGGAATCATGGTAACTTTTCCTAAATGCTGAAGGCCACCGTATAGTGTCCCTTTCAAAAAACAAGAATATTCTTTTGGGTTCTGTGACCTTGATAACAAAACAGGAAAGCAGTTCCCTATTCTGAATCTATCCTATACAGTTGCCACTCACTGGGCTATGTGAAGCTGCAGAACTATATTGTTCTAAAATATTTTCTTCTGCACCATAATACATTTCCCTTTAATGATGTATAAGGATAAATATTAACATGACTCTCAGAATTGTTCTTTTAAACCTTGAAAAAATTCAACATCTGAATATTTGATTTTGATATCTCCTTGCACATTTTTCAAGCTTCTGTTCTAGGAATTATGGTCACTTTTTGCTCATAGGGAGCTCCTTTTTGGCAAAGCCTTTCTTTGAGGGGGTGGAAATGTGGTGTGTAGGATAAATTGAATAGCTAAATCCCAGACGACAAAATCGAAGGATTGAATCAGGAAGAAATTTGTGGCAACCAACATAATTATTCAAATTGGAATGTGGTCACTGCCTTGGGGTTCATATTTTTCTTCACAAGCAAAGTGGTTTGGGATTTGGTATAAGCATAGGCATTTAGGATTTCCACACTAAATCACAACCCTGGACAGAGAACATGGGTTTTGTCATTGATGTTCACCATAATTACATAAGATGCTTGACAGTGACAGCATAGGAACATCACTATGAGACTTAGCCACCTTTAGGAGGACGCAGTTTAAATCTTGGCATGCATACAATAGCCTATCTGTGTATGGTTATTAAAAACTACATAGTAAATTTCTATCAGATCTCAGTCCTTGCAAATGACTTTCAAGTTTCCACAGCCCTGCATCATTAAGGTAGAATTCTTCCTAGTAAGATTTTTTTTTTTTCTAATGTTATGTAGGGAAGGTCAGGACAAAGTTATTCTTCTCAACAAAGTTCAGTTGGATGCTACTAACCGTTCAAAGAATTTGGACTAAAATGGTTTTGTGCCCTGGAAGGAACCCCTTGGCAAATGACAAAGAAGTTGCCAAGCATGATCTGTATCTATTGTTTTCTTAGCTAGACATTCTCTTTCTGCCATCCCAGTTGGCTTTCCTATAACATCGAATTCCAAGTTTAAGACCATAAGGTCAGACTTGAGTGGTTCTCATTGAAATTCTTGCCAATTGACATCTGATGCACTTAAAGGTTCTTAAAACCAGGAGCCCTTCTTTGGCTAGGAACTGTTATGCTTTTTTTTTTTTTTTTTAGTGTCATCCTGGTTTGTGAGAAAGTTCCATCTACTGTTCTGGACAACAGCTAAAACTAGCCCACATGACACAAGTCTATCTGAGATGCTTTCTAACCATGCTTTTCAAAGTCTATGTAGCTTTCTTTTATTGGGCTACCATTACATGCAAGCTATCCAACAGAGAAAGAACTGCTTGTAGCTTTAGAATACAGATGGGTAATTGTTGTGGTGCAGTCTCAGAAGACCTTGGATCTAGGGCTTCAGAGAACATCATACGTCTGAACACTAGCATGGTTCAAATGATAGAGACACGGAGCTTTCTAAAGCAATAAGTCAGCCATGCCCAGCACTTTCTTCTAAAGGCTGGAGTTGCTAGACTGAACATTTATCGTTATTTATGTATCACCTAAAAAAAAAAATATCCCTGACCCACTAACTCCTATGCTGTCCCTTCTGGTTTATTCATCAGTTGATGCCTGATTTCCATATGTTGTTGTTGCTGTTCAGTCACCCAGTCGTGTCTGACTCTTTGCAACCCCAGGGACTGCAGCATGCCAGGCTGCCCTGCCCCTCACCATCTCCCAGAGGTTGCCCAAGTTCATCTCCATTGCATCACTTATGCTGCCCAGCCATCTCATCCTCTGATGCCCTCTTCTCCTTCTGCCCTCAGTCTTTCCCAGCATCAGGGACTTTTCCAATGAGTCATCTGTTCACATCAGATGTCCAAAATGCTGGAGCTTCAGCTTCAGCAGCGGTCCTTCCAGTGAATATTCAGGGTCGATCTCCCTTAAGATTGACTGGCTTGGTCTCCCTGCTTTCAGGACTCTTTTCTAGCACCACAGCTCAGAGGCATTGGTTGTTTGGTGTCCTGCCTGCTTTAAGGTCCAGCTCTCACAACTGGATATGACCACTGGGAAGACCATAGCCTTGACTGTTTGTGTCTTTGTTGACAGAATAATATCTCTACTTTTCACCACACTGTCTAGGTTTGTCATTGCTTTCCTTCCAGGAAGCAATTGTCTTCTGATTTCGTGGCTGCAGTCACCATCCACAATGATTTCAGAGCCCAAGAAGAGGAAATCTGTCACTACAGCCACCTTTTCTCCCTTCTATTTGCCATGCAGCAATGGGACCGGATGCCATGATCTTAGTTGTTGTTGTTGTTTTAATATTTAGTCTTAAACTGGCTCTTTCACTCTCCTCCTTCACCCTCACCAAGAGGCTCTTTAGTGCCTCTTCACTTTCTGCCATTAGAGTGGTATCATCTGCATATTTGAGGTTGCTGGTGTCTCTCCCACCCATTCTGATTCCAGCTGTAACTCATCCAGCCCGGTATTTCTCACGACCTGTTCAGAGTGTAGGTTGAACAAGCAGGGTGACAGTAGACAGCCCTGTAGTACTTCCTTCTCGACCTTGAACCGATCAGTTGTTCCATATAGGATTCCCCTAATGGTTAGTCTGTACAGTGGGAAATAGCTTTCAAACCTTCGTCCCTGAGTAATTAGATTCCCTCCTTTCTCTACTCAATATTCCATGTACCCCAAATAATATTCTTAGCACCCTTTCCTAGGTTTTTGTCATCTTAATGCAAGAATCATTACTGCTTTCTAGGGCCCACTGGGTCTTCCCAGGTGGCACTAGTGGTAAAGAACCCACCTGCCAATGCAGGAGACGTAAGAGACACAGGTTCAATTCCAGGGTCAGGAAGATTCCCTGGAGGAGGGCATGACCACCCATTCCACTATTCCTGCTGGGAAGATCCCATGCACAGAGGAGCCTGGCCGGCTAGAGTCCATAGGGTCACAAAGACTTGGACATGACTGAAGCAACTTACAGAGAAGGCGATGGCACCCCACTCCAGTACTTTTGCCTGGAAAATCCCATGGACAGAGGAGCCTGGTAGGCTGTGGTCCATAGGGTCGCAAAGAGTAGGACACGACTGAGCGACTTCCCTTTCACTTTTCACTTTCATGCATTGGAGAAGGAAATGGCAACCCACTCCAGTGTTCTTGCCTGGAGAATCCCAGGGACGGGGGAGCCTGGTGGGCTGCTGTCTATGGGGTCACACAGAGTCAGACACGACTGAAGTGACTTAGCAGAGCAGAGCAGAAGCAACTTAGCACAGCACAGAACCCACTCAGAAAAGGGTGTTATGAAGTAGTTAGGGAATTGACTTTTGATTTTTAATGGCAACATAAAACATACAGTTTGTTATATAATGACATGAAGTGAAGTGAGTCACTCAGTCATGTATGACTCTTTGCTACCCTATGGACTATACAGTCCATGGAATTCTCCAGGCCAGAATACTGGAGTGGGTAGCTGTTCCCTTTTCCATGGGATCTCCCCAGCCCAGGGATAAAACCCAGGTCTCCCACATTGCAGGAGGATTCTTTACCAGCTGAGCCACCAGGGAAGCCCATATAATGACACGGACTTAGGTAAATTGTAAATATAATCAGTTCCAAATATTTGAGAAATGATATTATTGGCTTTGGAAAATTTCTGAGCTTCATCAGCAACAGGACTTACTTCCTTAAGTCATTTGCTTTTTCACAAAGATAAACTCAAAATGGATTAAAGACCTAAATGTAAGACCAGAAACTATTAAACTCTTAGAGGAAAACATAGGCAGAACACTCGATGACATGAATCAAAGCAAGATCCTCTATGACTCACCTCCTCAGTTCAGTTCAGTTCAGTCGCTCAGTCATGTCCGACTCTCCGCGACCCCATGAATCGCAGCACGCCAGGCCTCCCTGTTCATCACCATCTCCCGGAGTTCACTCAGACTCACATCCATTGAGTTGCTGATGCCATCCAGCCGTCTCATCCTCTGTCGTCCCCTTCTCCTCCTGCCCCCAATCCCTCCCAGCATCAGAGTCTTTTCCAATNAGAGATCAGCCCAAGTGTTCTTTGGAAGGAATGATGCTAAAGCTGAAACTCCAGTACTTTGGCTACCTCATTGGAGGAGTTGACTCATTGGAAAAGACTCTCATGCTGGGAGGGATTGGGGGCAGGAGGAGAAGGGGACGACAGAAGATGAGATGGCTGGATGGCATTAGCAACTCGATGGACGTGAGTTTGTGTGAACTCTGGGTGTTGGTGATGGACAAGGAGGCCTGGCGTGCTGCGATTCATGGGGTCACGGAGAGTCAGACACAACTTAGCGACTGAACTGAACTGAACTGAAAATTAATGTATTAGTAATTTTAAGCAGGTTTTGATGTACCAGTGAAGATAATTTTTAGTCTTATAGCATTTCTAAAAGTATGTATATATATTTTATAAAATGCTTGTATAGCTAGCATCTCCTATTAATTCAACATCCAGTGAGGTTTATCACCATCTTACAAACAAGAGAGGTTATAGCTTAATTCCAGGTCACAGGGAGAGGATCACAGCTGGGATTTAGTCTAGGTCTTTTGATTATGAGCTCAACCTGGTTTTGCATAAAAACCCTTTAGGGAGGTTTTAAAAAAACAAACAGATATTCAGACACTGCCTGTCATCTTGTCCCCACTACACCCAACAGAGGCTGATTTAGTAGGTCTGGCTTCGATGACCAGAGATTGTGCCAAAAGCTTCTCAGAGCCCCTGTGAACATTTCATTGTGCATTGGAGTTTGAAATAAATTGGTAGAGCTCCTAGGATCTCCTGTGGAAGCTGTTTCTGTACCTAAAGATTAGCTTGTTTATAACTCCCATACTCACTGAGAACTGAATATTTAAAAACATCCTGGTTTGCGGTGGCATTGTTTAATGTAAAACATAGAGGATTAAATTTGGTCATAACTATTCAACTTCCTAGTTGTATAACTTCAAGGAAATTAACTCCTTTCAGCCCAAGCTGACTGATATGTAAGATGAACTTGTAATGATTAAGTGAAATTAAATATTTAAAGTACTTAGTACAATGTCTGGCAGAGAGTAAGTTTTCAATAACTCTTAAGAACATGTCCCTCTAGAAGTAGGCTTCTGGTTAATTTAGTATTTAAACTATATTATTAAAATTTATATACATTTTTTCCTTTTTCATATTTGCAAGGATCACTGTGTCAACCATTTGATCATGTGCATTTGTCCCTAAGCATGTAACTTTACTAATCTAGAGGCCCATGTGCCTTGAGTTATTGGAATGACAAGGGAATTTATTATATTTCTAATCTACAATATTTAAGTTTACAAATTTTAAAAATAAATCTCATGATATGTGTCTTGCACATGTAGGCATCTCTGTAGTCTTCTTCCCTCTGGTAAATCAGCTGCTTGAGGCTCAGGTAAGACATAGTCAAAGTCATGCAATCATGCTACAATCAATAAACCTCAGATATGCAGATGGCACCACCCTTAGGGCAGAAAGTGAAGAAGAACTAAAGAGCCTCTGGATGGAATTGAAAGAGGAGAGTGAAAAAGTTGGCTTAAAACTCAACATTCAAAAAACGAAGATCATGACATCCGATCCCATCACTTCGTGGCAAATAGATGGGGAAACAATGGAAACAGTGAGAGACTATTTTCTTGGGCTGCAAAATCACTGCAGATGGTGATTGCAGCCATAAAATTAAATGACACTTGCTCCTTGGAAGAAAAGCTATGACCAACCTAGACAGCTTATTAGAAAGCAGAGACATTACTTTGCCAACAAAGGTCTGTCTAGTCAAAGTTTTGGTTTTTTCAGTAGTAATGTGTGGATATGAGAACTGGACCATAAAGAAAGCTGAACACTGAAGAACTGATGCTTTTGAACTGTGTACGGAGAAGAGAGTCCCTTGGGCCACAAGATCAAACAAGTCATTCCTAAAGGAAATCAACCCTGAATATTCATTGAAAGGACTGACGCTGAAGCTGACTCTCCAGTACTTTGGCCACCTGCTGTGAAGAACTGACTCATTGGAAAAGACCTTGATGCTGGGAAGGACCGAGGGCAGGAGGAGAAGGGACGACAGAGGATGAGATGGTTGGATGGCATCACTGACTCAATGGACATGAGTTTGAACAAGCCCTGGGAGATGGTGAAGGACAGAGTAGCCTCATGTGCTGCAGTCCATGGGGTCCCAGATAGTCAGACACGACTGAGTGATTGAACAACAACCCCAAGACATAGACAAAGTCATGCAATCATGGTATATCATTTTGATGTCAAATGCATGAGTCTTGGGCAAGCTTTTCATGTTGTTTTCATAGTATTAATTTCCACTGAGTATGAAAATGCCTTCATGATATTGATTTTTGACCACTGTACATTGCTTGCAGTGAAGATGGAGTTTAGGTGAAAAGAGGGTGTTTTCAAGATACGGCGAATTTTATTGGTGGCGCAGATGGTAAAGCATCTGCCTGTAATGCGGGAGACCCAGGTTCGATTCCTGGGTCGGGAAGATCCCCTGGAGAAGGAAATGGCAATCCACCCCAGCACTCTTGCCTGGAAAATCCCATGGACAGAGGAGCCTGATAGGCTACAGTCCATGGGGTCGCAAAGAGTCAGACATGACTGAGCGACTTCACTTATACCATCAAGTATGGCTGTTTTCTCATGGACAACACAGAGAACTTAAAGGGTCTGCAGAGAGGAGGCACCAGAGGAATGCCCAGCTTCTACCACCAAAAACCCACCAGCGCCAGGAACATGGTCAGGATTCTGGTCATAATGACAGAGTAGTTGGACTTGGATGAAAAACAGAAGCAAAATAAAGCTTCTTGAATAATTTATTACTCTAAAAACATGGTCATAAAATCTCGTGGTATCAGTTCAGGAAAAAGACCCCACTGTTGCTGGGTTCTGCTGTTACTGACTGCAGGACCACAGCAGGCAAATTAGCCAAGTACATTTTCACTACCTCTATCGCCATTACTCCCACTGATAATTCATTTGGCCCATTCCTTCCTGTTGCCTGAAGACATACATCACAGTCTGGCAGTGGTAGGCCTGACTGTCCGGTTTATTTTATCTTTAGCTTTCACAACTGCAAAGGAAAGCCTGAGTTTTTTAATAAACATCCCAGCACCAGTTTATGAGAGGAAGAATGAGTCAGATAGTGATGTGGGGTTTGGGACGAAGGCTTAAGCCAGCTGTGGATGAGAAGGTCCAATTTGCATTGGAACTGCTAGCTGGAACTCAGGGAAATCCCATCTGGTTTAGAGAAGAGTAAAAGAAAATAAAACAGAATAGCGAATGCAATGCCTCAATAGTCAGTCTACAGACCATTTACTCAAGGTCTCCTGTGGGAATAGCACTGTGCGTGGAGCTGCGGAGGATTGCAAGAGAGACGAGTAGCCTGACCTCCCTTTTTGAAGGGTTTTCAGGCTATTTGAGCCACGGTTCTTTCATACCAAGTGCCAAGCAGTGCTCTAAGTACACTGGAGAATAAGACAAAGTCTCCATGCTCGTGGAGCTTATATTCCATGAATAAATGGATGTGAATTACCTAGTAAATTCTACAGAGAATCATGAGGGGATAATCAGTTAGTGAGCAGGTTGCTTACTAGGGAAGTCATGAAAGACCTCTCTGAGGAGTAAAATTGGGAGAGAGACCTGGACCATCAGAAGAAATCAACCAGGCAAAAAGTAATGGGGTGTTCTTGGAAGGGACGCTAGCATGGCCAGATTCTGAGACATTCTGGGTCGGGGCAGCTGTCGGAGATGAGTGGTAGGCAGATCACAGGCAACTTTCACCATACGTTGTGGTACAGAATTTTGCTTTGGAAAATTCTACCTTTGGAGATGGGAAGCAAGAAAGTGACTTGACCTGTTTTATATTGTATAATTCTTGAATGTTTCTGTGGCTTTATTATGGAGAATGGATGTGGGAAATCAATGGGGAGGCTATTGCAGTGTCCAAGCAAGGAACTATAGTGGCTTACTCCACGACATGGGTGATAGCTATGAGGGAAAGTCAGTGTAAGGGATTTGTTGCCAGAGTCAATAGAACTTCCTGCTACACTGCATGTGTTGAGGTGACTTGGGGTAGGGGCTCAAATATCATGACTAACTAGGGGTTTGTTCGCCTGGATCCCCTAATTAGTCATGTTATCTGAGGCTCTACCCCAACTTACCTACACATATGCACTGTACAGTCTATGGAGTTGCAAAGAGTTGGACATGACTTAGCGACTAAATAACAAACACCACCACTTGGGTCACACCCAAAAGATGGGAAAGATGCAAATGTAGGAGGACAGTGGAGTCCAAAGTTCTCTCTTAGCCCTTTTGAATTTAAGGTGCTGCTTAGATATTGCAGTAGGAACGTTGAGTAGACAGTTGGATATGGGAAATTGGAATCTGAAAGGAAGCCTGAACTGCAAATCACCACCGTATAGGTGATAGGTCTTTACAGACAAGGGACAGGATGGGATGGCTTGGCCTAGGGCCACACCTGGAACTAACCAAGAAATAGAAGGATGAAGGATCAGAAGAGAAGGAGGGAAACTGGAAAAACCTTGGGCTATTCAAGCTAAAGGAAGAAGGTATTTCAGACAGTCTTCATTTCTGACTGGCACACAGGTTATCTTTATGTGGATAAAACAAATCTTTTCTATTAGCTACTGTCTTGCACTTTAATAATATTATGAGGACCTAGTAGCTTGCAAATAATGAGCTGTATGCATATTTTAGCCCTAAAAACTCACAGAGAAGCAAGGTTAAGAAAAGGAGAGCAGTTGCTAAATTCATGGCTTTAAGCCCTATTTACACTGCTATTTCTCTGTTTTTCTCCGTGAATATACTCGACAAAGAGGACTCTTGATTAAATAAATGAGTATCAATAAGGATGACGTTTTTTTGAATCCCATCCACTTTACAAATGAGAGATCCAAGTGTTGCAAGCTGTTCTATATTTTGTAGCTGAATTCAACAAATATGTACTGAAGACCTGAGGTGTGCCCTGCTCTATGTTAGATGGATTTAAAAAAACATAAAATAATTAGAAAGATTCAGCTTTTGCATCAAGGAGCTTGTAATATCCTGAAGACAGAATTACTTGTACTAATAGCTGCTTACCATTCAAACAAAACGAAAATAAAAATATTAATTCCTGGAAATTTCTTAAGTGAGTTTTCCCTTTTGTATATCTTAACCAATATTAACTCTTCTGGAAGAAAAGAGCTAAAATGCTACTTTGACCTTCCATCCCTTCATATCCTCATCTTATCCCCCATATCCTTGTTGGGATATGTTTTTCCAAGTGAATTTGATGAGAAATCCACCCTGGTCACTATCCTAATTGGTTTCTTCAGTAGTGACAAGTGGCGTTGAACTCTTAGGATATAGCGAATAACATCATCTTCTATTTGAATAAAATATTGCATAGTTTCCAAAGTAATTTTACTTAAATTTACATACATTTGTGAGCTAAAACAACTTGTCTTTCTGATTTTGTAAATGAGCAAACTGAGATTCCAGGGGTTGGGGTAAGGAGTAACTTGTATCAAATCACATGACTTGATAAAAAGTGTTCCTATGGGAACATTTCTCAATATGATCTCTTTGGAGCTTAACTGTAACCCACAGAAGAGTGAAACAAAGTAACTATAAAATTATATGCAGAAATAACAATTTACCAATGAAATATGAACTAATCAAGCTTTAAGAACTTAGCACTGTTGGAGAGGTAGAACAGGAGTTCAAGAGAAGTTCAACAGGGGCTTCCATGGTGGTTCAGATGGTAAGGAATCTGCCTGCAAGGCCGGCGACCCGAGTTTGATCCCTGAGTCGGCAAGATCGCCTGGAGAAGGGAATGGCAACCCACTGCAGTATTCTTGCCTGGAAAATTCTGTGGACAGAGGACCCTGGTGAGCCACAGTCCATGGGGTCTCAAGAGTTGGACATGACTGAGTGACTAAGCACAGCACAGCAATAATTCTACTTATGTTAAGATTTTTGACTGAGGCTATTATTTGTTTGATGAGTAAGCTGAAGCACATGCTCCAAGCATCACGCTTGGAGTAGTGCTGATCTCCATTGTCTGGGACCCGGTCTTCTGTGAACGTGAAACCCTCATTTTTCAGTTGATGCTATAGTGTCAACTTTGAAGAAAATAGTAACAAACATTGGAAGAGCCCTTTATAATATATAAGCTCTTTCACATTCAAAGTCTCAGTTGTATAAACTTACCCTTTGAGGTAGGTTGATTCACCAGACATTATAATCTCCATATTACACATGAAGAAACAAACTCAGGCGGATTAACTGACTTTTCCCTGTCCTAACAATCTAGCCTAGTAGGTAATACAATCAAGATTGGAACTCAGGTCTCCAGACTCTAAGACTTCTGTCCCATATACTAGATTTCAGGTACAAGGTGAGCCACTTTTGATACGAGATTTTAATTCCTCTATGGAAAGCTCTAGGCTAGTGTAGGGGTGAAAAAAAAAAAGGAGTTAATGATAGTTATTCATTAGTTCATTCAAAAATGTTTGAATGATTATTAATATTCTGGTTAGTTGGAAAAATAAAGATTAAAAGATGCAATATTCTCACCTTAAAGTTTTTAGAATCTAGTTAAAAGTGAGAAGACAAATTAAATGAAATGGAGCGTTGGAGTCATTGAAAATCTGTATAGAATGCAGTAGGTTCACAGAAAAGAATGGAGATTAGGGGACAGACTTGCAGGTACAAGTTAAGGGTTTTGTAAACATAGGGGAAGAAGTCATTAATTCAAGGTCCTTCTACATGTAAATGTCCTACCTTATGAGGTTTGGAAATGTAGTACTACCTTTTGTAATGTTTTATCCTATCTTTCTTCTTAAGTATAAAAAGTTGCTTTTATTTAGCAAGCAGATCATTAATATAGAAATACAATTCTGAGTATTGGGCTCTGATGGTGTTCTGGGCTCTTTTCCATCTTGGAGGTTATACAAAATAATTCATTTGGACTTTCCTCTGGGATCTCACCTGTGCACGCTGAAGACTGTCCTCAGGACCACTCTGCCAGAGAGGCGGGTTTGCACCTTGAATTTCTTCAGTATTCTTTGGGCTTCTCAGGTACAGCCACAGGCAGCTTAGAAACATATTTCTTCAAAACAAGTGTACTTTCCAAGATGCATTCAGAGTGACTCCATCTTACTGCATTTGATGTTCTTAAAAGTCGGATTTTGCATTTAGACAGTTATTTAGACATAGTGGGATAAAAATGTCACATCAAAATATGCTATTTCAAGTCAAATTATGGTATTATTTGTTCTCAATGGCAAATATAACCCCAAAGCATTCTTAACACTCAGCAGAGGCATATACAGAGAACCATGCAGTTATTGGTAATAAAAACCTTGTGTAGATATCTAATGAAATATGAAAATGAAGTTGTGACCTGATTATGAGCTACTAGCAACATTATTTTCTATCTTATGTTATAAATCAGACAAGCTTTGTGTGTATTAACTGCTGGTTGACTTCTAAAATGTGTATGCACTGATATAGCACAGTGTTGGCTTCATTTGAAACTGTGGCTTCCATGGATTTAAAAAATACATATATTATTTTATTTGCAAAGTGACAACCATAAATTTTGGTATGTTCAATTGTTTAAACCAGTGATTTCCAGAAAGTAAATGGTGTCCTACTTATATAAGCTTTAAAACAGGCAATTTTGAAATAGGTAAATTACTCAGTATAAACCTTCGGAGACTAAAATTGCTGATGGATCTTCTTCAAAACACCTCTCATTTTACAGGAGTATGATACCTGGACATATCTCAGATTTATATCACTTCTGTTTGCTACAAAATTGCCCATGAAACAAAAAATAGCCCATATGAATGTTATTAAAACTTTGTTCTCCAGAAGTTAATTGATGCCTTGTAGGGCAACATTAACATTTATAGGGTTTTGTCATACAATAAAATTCAATGTTAAAACTATAATTATTCCAAAGAAATTAACTAAATGGCAGCAAGGGTTTTTCTTTTCCTATATTATTGGGATTTTTTTTTTCCCTCCTCCTAAAACCTCCAGCTGTACTTTGTGAAGTTCCTAGAATAACAATTCACATAAAACCAGAGACTAAAAATCTTGGTACGGACTGACCCATGGGGACACATTACTGTAATCATTTTAAAATAAAATAATAAAAGGGGCGTCCCATAGGGGACAAAAGTCTGACTCCTCCTCACAAATGTATTCTATTTGTCAAAGTCACCCCAAAACACTTCTTAGGAGTAGTTGGAATTGGCTTCAGAACCAGATGCTCTCAAGTGTCTCACCTCTGTGGTTCTCCTACCCGGGTTTCCCAGTCCTTGGTTGATCATTAACGTTCTCACAGGGACAAACTAATTAATGTAATTCTTGTGATCTCTTCCAGTAGAGGCTGAGGCCATTTCTAAAAACTCTTTCCCCATGGTCCTTTCTGCACTATTTTCTCTTTCTCTCTCTCACACACACAAACACACACATATTTTCTCTTTTCTTTCTGTCACTGTAGGTTGAATGGAGCATTTTGTTTCCCACACAGTCTCTAGGAGACAGGCACAGGTTCCCCCAATGTCCTTTAAATAAGCTACCTTCGTTGCCTGACGATCCTATAGCTTACTGACTCTGTGGCATTGCGCTCTTTGAGAGCGGGGGTTTGCTCCTGTTACTTGGGAAAAGCTCCAAACTCTCCATTTATCAGGTACATTTGATGACCACAACTGTCACACGTGTACCCTGTCAATTTGGCTAAGCCCAAGAGCACGTACATGGAGCCGTGTTAATGATGACCCCTCTATGTCTTACAAAATGTGCCTTCTGAGATTGTGAATGAATCCGGGTTAAGTTTCCTAGAGCAGAACCCATGAACTCACGCGTAGTTTTTACCTCAGTTGCTGCCTCTACAGGCTCTACTTCAACGCCCAACACAGGAACGCATATCCACACACATGCTTACAAGAATGCAATTGGCAAGAAGTCTTGGGATGCCCTCTGCCCCTACTGGAAAGGCATGAAACTAAATCCAATACCTTTCTCCCACTTTCAAATTTGTCTTGCTGACCTCTTCCCAACCCTAGCTTGCTGTTCTGTTTTTCTATTTTCCCTAAATGCAACTTACTTTTAGCATGTATTAACTTGGTGAGCATTCCTGCAGTGACAGGATAATAGACAATTACCCATTTGTCAGTCTTAGCCTCTTTTTTTCTCTCTCAAATGTCTACTTAGGACGTACATCCAGACTGCACGCCCTTTTTATTTTTTTAAAAAAAGCAAAGCAAAACAAAACAAAATGTTAAGAAAATGCAAACTTTTTCAAAGAAAATGCAAAATTTGTTTTTGATGTTGGCTATCACCAAAAGGGGAATCGATAAGCCAGAAAATACAAAACAACAATAAAAAAAAAAAAAAAAAAACGTGTCCCCTGACTGCTCTGTCTGTGCCTCCTCAGCGTGTGCATCTGGTTGTTCATCTCTGAAAGTGTGTGAACTACTTTTTTCTTTAAATTATTTTTTGTTCTTTGCTCCCTTCTTATTTGGGAATTAAGTGCTTTTTGTACTATATCTATCTATATATATATTAATGTGTTTCTTTTTAATTGCTGGATCTTTAGATTTGGTTTTATCCAAAACTATGACAAAAAAAAAGTTATGAATTGTTTTCTGCAACTTTCCCCCACTCCCTCTTTAAATGTGGAACAACTTCAGCTGCAGAATCCCCACAGCCACATCTTTAACATAAGCCCAGTCTCGCCAGAATCACACGCACCATGGGTGGAATGGGGAAGATGGGTGACATCACTCAGACAGTACCCTTCCTATAGAAGGAAGTAATGAATGACCCAGCCAGTAGGCTCCCTGCACAACTTTGTCTTTCAGTCACATAGGAAGATCTCTAACCCCCTCCCCTAACTCTCGATGGGGCTGTGTGGCTGCCGTTGAAGTTTTTCAACTTGAATGCATAAACCTAGTCTCCTTGTTTTTGCTTTTAGCCTTCTGATCATTATTATAAGTATTATTATTATTATTATTATTACTATTATTATTTCATGTATCTTGGCTACTTTTAGTAGGGACAAAAGTTTAATTGTTTTTATTATTGGAAAATCTTTAATGAAACTGTAATGATTTTTGGAATAATTGCATGTTGAAGAAGTTGCAGCTTAGGGTGTGTGAGATTGTCAGTGTTAGAGTTCTGTTCTTTATATCTGTAGATGGGCATGTGTAGGCTCATTTGTTTTTGTATATTGCCCATCCCTTCCTTACAGCCAGAAGCTCTAATGCAGCTAGATCACTCCGTGCCGCCCTTACATGGACATGGCGACTCACTTACACATTTACTCTCATCATCTTCATCTCTTGTGTAGTACACTCATAAGATATGACCCTACCCTTTCTGCATCTTCCCTTCCCATTCCCCTCCTTTCTTTAGCATTGTTCAAACTTATGTGCTGTCATCCATCCCCTTCAAATAAAGAAATTCTAGAACTTGTCAAAAAAAGACAAAAAGATTTAAACTCAATATATATCTGAGATCCTATATTAATGCAGAAATTCATTCAAAATTCTCTAGATTCATAGATTTTTTAAAGGCAAATTATAAAATTAAACAGGTTTTTTTTAAAGTTTTTTTTTTTAATCATTGCAATCAGAATAATTTCAAATTCAAAACTGATGCCCTCCGAAGCCCCTGAAAATTTAAAAAAAAAAATTGATAAAGTGCAGATTTTTTTTCTTTTCATGTTATGTGGTGTGGATGTATGTGTTGTTGCCTCCTGTATCATCCTCTGTTGTAAATTATTATATTTGAAAATTAGACATTTTGCTCAAAAGTTTTAAAAGAAATGACAACAAAAAAAGCAAGTTACAAGAATGTGGCAATTCTGTTTGTCCAAGAGCATTCTTACACAACTTTCTTTTGTAAATTTTTCTTTCATGCCAAAAAACATGCGGGCAATTTGTTGATGTAAGTTGACTATAAATTAATATAGTATGCTTTTTTTTTAATTATTTTGTCTATATAGAAATGATTTCTTTCTTTATTTTCTCTACAACAACCTGTATTTTTTAATTTGCTTTTATTTTTCTTTCTGTCCTTCCTTATATTGTGAATGCCTTGACGTTGATGTTATTTGCTCTCTTTCCCTCCAGCTTACTTTGGCCCCGAAGTTGACTTTATTTTCTACTCTATGATTTTTTAAGATAATAGTAAATGTTTTATTTCATTTGTGTCTATTTGCTTAATTTTCACTGTTATGTTTTGTGCTGAATTGCTCCTAATAATTGATGTGAATTCTACTCTTGGTGGAAATGTATAGGTAAATTGTTCTTAGCATCCAAGGGAAGCCTGACCTCTTTGCCTGAACCAACTTTTAAAGCTTTGAAAGCAATGGTAGTTTCTACAGTGGGATATGAAATTAGATACAACCTATGGGAGGCCTGTGCCCTAGAAGAAAATTAATTGAGTTAACGACAAGTGTTTTAGTGGTAATTACATCCTAATTTAACTCCTTAGAAAACATTTGGGGAAATCAGTCCCTGATTTTATTTTCCTTCAGCACAGGGGAAATAAGATACTCTCAAGTGACTATGATAGAGTTTGTTTTATCCAGGATTAAAATATCACCATCACTGAAAAACTACAAAATCAGACTGATTGAGAAAAGAGACATCATGAATCTCAGATTTCTTAAGTATTGTCCTATGATAATATAATAATGCTGCCTTCCGAAGTATGTAACTAACTATGGTGAAAGACACCCATCCACAGGAAGCACCCGAGCTTCCCTCCTCCTGTCTGTCTTTCCTTTTCCCTTTCTATTAATATTTGCGATTTCTCTCAGGGATTTAATCAGGTAAGCTTTAAAAGGATCCTAGGATTCTCTCAAGAAGAAACACGATGATTTTCACACTTAAAGGTCTATTTAGGAAATGTTTTCGGTAGATATTACCATTTTGTGTGACTCTACCATGAGAATACCTCTTGCCCTTAAAGGTATTTGGATCAGTTATGCACTTCAGGAAACATAAGATCAGCAAGAAGTCCTATAGAATTTTTAAATGAAGAAGTTACTTGCTTCACTCTAATTTTAGGTATTAGTATTACTATTGCAAAAATATCAAACTGAAGCATAGATAAGGGATATGATTCTAATACAGCAGCATCCATGAGTGAGCCTTATCTGCCTTGGTTTATATGAGTGTATAGTGCTGATATGTTGGATGATAGTTTAAGTTTAAAACTAAGAGCCTCCTAAATGGAGTGCTATTTTATCTAATTGAAACCTTTTGTTTTTGTTGAAGATGCCTAAGTCCATTTGACATAAGGCTAGTCACTTCTTTTAAATACAAGCTCGTGGGGTTATTATAACATTCTTCAAACACTGCATTAAAAATAGCCTTAATTATCTAGATCCTATATTATTATACTTCTACCTCAGCATGAGACTACTCTGTTAAAAATGGTCAGAAAAAAGTAATCAACAGTATCAGTGTTTATAGGCCCAAAATACCTAATAGAAATATTACTAATAGCTAGCATATTAGAATAGCAGTCATCTCTGTGCTAAATACTTAACATGCATTTTAAGTGACACTAACATGAATCATTATTTACACTGGTAGCTTGAGGTAAGCTGTGTTATTATTTCCATTTTACAAAGAATTTAATAAATTTGACCAACTCATGGGGCTAGGAAACCAGAAAACTGTGATGCTAACTTAAATCTGAGTGATTTCAAAGGCAAAACTCTTAATCAATATGCAGATGAAAAACTCCACAAGACATTCCTTCTTTTACACTTCCCAGATGGTGCTAGTGGTAAAGAAGCCACTAGCCAATGCAGGAAATGCAGGTTCGATTCCTGGGTTGGGGATATTCCCTGGAGGGAATGGCAACCCACTCCAGTATTCTTTCCTGGAGAATCCCATGGACAGAGGAGCCTGGTGGGCTACAGTCCATGGGGTCGCAAAGAGTCAGACACGACTGAAGCGACTTAGCATGCACACCCACATGATGATATCAAGAGGCTATTGCTCATCTTATCTGGGAATATCTTGAAAAGAATAGACTCTGTCGCCTTTTGGAATCAAATCCATTTCAGATAAACTAGGGGGGAAATGTCCTGCCTAAAGATTATCGTCTCATTAAAATACTATTTAAAAAGCTAAGTCCCCTTGAGACACTTGAATTTTTCCGATGTCTGCTCCCCAGGGACTTGCCATGTCTATCCATGACTATTTTTCCTGAGGACAGTTAAAGAAGAGCTTCACGGTTCCAAGTTTCCAGATATGGATGTGTTATAAGTATATACTTCTGTGGCACCAAATGACTAAATGAATACAACTCAATAACTAATTTGGTGGAGAAAAATGACCTCCCCACTGTGCGTGAGTTTCCCAGCAGAGAATTAGAAAAATGCAAATAAGAGATGAGGTAAAGAACCTACACACAGATAAAAAGAAATTTAAGGACTTGGAGCATGGTGTCTTCTCCCAGAGTCTCATTCTTCAGTGTCACTGTTTTTCATATTTTTGTGACTTCTAAGACCCAAATATCTCCAGAGAGGCAAAGGTTGGAGCCATATTGAAACTTTATGCTTCTCTTCTTGTGTTTTGAGATGACCCACCACATCACTATCACCTACAACATTCTCACAGTTCAGAAGAGTTCTGTTAAATTTTTAATACACTGTCTTTTCCAATGCCAGAGAGCCCCTTTTGCTGAATATCAGCCCTAGACACATGAATTATATATCTATAAATACACTCATGAAGCAAAAAAGCAGGGCAGCCTTTAGGGCTAAAATAGACCTTTTATATCCCTAGTGATCTCTCTGGTTTAAAGAAGAGCACAACCCTGTCAAAAAAGAGTATATATTCCTGATTTAAAATGCTAACTTTAAGGAAAACAGTTCTTATTCCAAACCAAATAAAAATTCTGGGGACAGAATAGGAAATGAGAGTTTTGATGGATTATAGGTTTTATAATACTCTGCCAGCAGCTCCTGATGACTTTAAGCTTGTTGCTTCTGTGAATACTTTTGTAAGCATGGCCATCTGAGAGATCACTGACTTCATGGTCTTTGGGCAGTGAAAAAAGTTATCAGCTGCTTCAACATTTCTGAGGATAGTCACTTTGGATTAACACAAATAAACATGCAATCTTAAATAGCCCTCTGCAGTCAAAGTCATTTCTAATAAGGACCTAATGATGGGAGAAACACATCCCTCGCCTGTTTATCTCAAATGATGTGAGAGCCCTTGGACTCGTCTGGACCCTAGAGTCATCTTAAATATAGAATTTGATATAAAAATGGCATACGCTTGTCCCAGGCACCTTTCCCGTTTACTGTTATCTAAAAATTTCCACCTGTATTCACTCTAATTCCCTTGTATAACACCAACTCCTACACCCCAGTGGACTCCCTTTTAAACTAAAGACATTATTCCAATTCCTTGAGTTGCAAGGGCAGGGGAGCTATGGAAGTTTCTACGATTTCATTGATAAAGCATTTAGGCTCAAAAGCCTCTAAGAGGGGCATAATTTATCATTTTTATCACTACTACTAGGATTAATAGTAGCATGGCCAAGAAAATTGAAGATTAACAGTTTTAACAGATTCTGTTATTAAAACTCTGCACCAGCCTACCCATCATTTTAGTTTTGAAATAAGCTTTTACCATTTCACAAAAGGGCCTCATCAACTTTTAGAAGCTCTTTGTTAATTAGTAAGCTTCCAGACCTTCTTTCCTTCCCATCATGAAAAGAATGATTTTCACTTTTTTTTTTTTTTTAATCCTGCTCAAAGAGAAATGCTCACTTCAGGATGTTGAATGAGAAGTGAAACACAAAGGAAAGTGGAAGTGATTCAACTGCAGAATGAGCAGTGTGTAGATGTTGTAAGTTTTTTAAACAACAAAGACACTCTGGAAGCTTTAGCTAGGATTGAAAAGACAGGGGGGGAAAAACAGGCAAACGTTAAGATTCCAGTTGGGTGTTGAAGATAGCACACTAAAAGTGCAAATGAATGCCACTCTGTAATCAGGAAGACAGTGATCTTCATCTCACTTAAAGGGACACTCACATCCTACTTAACAATTTGCCTTTGCATTCAATTATCTGTCCCAGGACTTTGCCTCCCAAACAAATCAGTCATTCTTTGCCCTTTATCCCAGTTTATTTTCCACTTAATATATATTGGGTTGACTTTCATCCTTGCTCTAAAAGGCAAATGACTCTCCCTATTTGTGCCAGAAAAGAACACCCGTGCTAAACCTTTGTTCTGGGTGAGATGGGTACGAAAATCCTGCCTTGTCCTCCAAAGACAAGTAAAATCATTCTGAGCAATCCTAAGGGAATCTTTAAGCAGACTGCACAAGCCTGCACTCCTTTGTTCTCACTACACTTTCCTTACTCAAACACTGCCTGCTTCCATCACCTTAAATATAACACTCGGGGCTGGAAGAGTAGGGGGAAAAGGAGGCACCTCAGGGTTAGTTTTAAGACTGGCTTACCTTTGGGGGCCTGTATTGTAAATTCCACTTATAAAAGCTAGCAAAAGTGTGTAAATTATGCATTAAATAAGTTGCAAGACATGAATTATATATGGTCACAATGTAAAAAAAAAGAAAAAAACCATAGGCCTGCTAGCCCAGGAAAGCAAGCCTAAGCTTTGTAAAATCTGCAAAAACCGGTTGCTCAATAGCTGCAAACTCTGAGCGCTAGAAAAGAAGCTTGGGGTTTAGAGCGCAGGCCAAAATATCATCTTGGGGTTCTCAGAAAGGCTCTTGTTTTATTTCCCCACATGTGTAACACCGTTGGGTAGGTCAGGAAGGACGGTCCCATGCTCTCTCGTGCCTTTGGTTCCATATGATACGCATCAGGTACACTGTTGCCAACCTCTCTGACTCAGTTTCTCTGGCAGAGAATGAAAGCTTCTGACGTGGCTGAAAGCAGATTAACTGCTCATCATGCCGTCTCTGCTAGAGGACTTTTAAAAAACAGTAGTTGGAATAACTTTTTAAATAAATTTAACAGAAGACATGAACTGGGACTTCCTGAGATTCTTTCTCTGTTTGAAAATAACACTATAAAGAGACACAGGATTATCTTGCTTTACATACAGGAACAATAAGCTTGGCCCTACATTTAGGTCAGTGACAGCCACCACAGAATATTTGTGATAACCATGATTTCCAGGGACTATAATTTAATGAACTCCCCTGACCTTCCGTTCCTGACCTAGTCCTAGGATGAGGGCGGTAAGGAGGGTCTGTGGGTAAACTGATAAATATCTACCACTCTAAATAAGAATCACTGATCTTAAAAATTCACTTTGCTCTCTCTACATTTCTGGATCTAAAAGTAAGTTTCCAGTAAGTCATGGATATATAGCCTGGGTATTTTTGAAATCTAGTGTCTGCTCAGCATATATTGCATATAACATAAAAGCAGCGTATGAATATAACAGACCAATACAAAGCAAGTTGTTGTTTTATAGTCAGAGGTATTTCTGGGACAGCATAGTCAAAATGGGCCTGTTGTATGAACACTTTCAACCTCTGTAAGTTCCCCTCACTTAGCTTATAGTAAACGAAGCCTACAGTTGATAAATGTGAAATAGGAAGTATGTATACTATCATGTAAGAAACAAATCGCCAGTCTAGGTTCGATACAGGATACAGGATGCTTGGGGCTGGTACACTGGGATGACCCAGAGAGATGATATGGGGAGAGAGGTGGGAGGGGGGTTCAGAATTGGGAACTTATGTACACCTTTGGTGGATTCATGTCAATGTATGGTGAAACCAATACAGTATTGTAAAGTAAAAATTTTTTTTAAAAAGTAGTAACTTATAAAATACTGAAGATGAACTCTTGTGTTCCTTGATCTTGATCTCAGTGACATGGAAAATCTGTCATTCTCATCCTAATGGGAGCAAATAAGTAGAAGCCCAAGAATAAAATTAGAGAAGGAAATGGCAACCCACTCCAATGTTCTTGCCTGGAGAATCCCGTGGACAGAGGAGCCTGGTGGGCTGCCGTCCATGGGGTCGCACAGAGTCGGACACGACTGAAGCGACTTAGCATGCATGCATGCCTTGGAGAAGGAAATGGCAACCCACCCCAGTATGCTTGCCTGGAGAATCCCAGGGACAGAGGAGCCTGATGGGCTGCCGTCTCTGGGGTCACACGGAGTCGGGCACGACTGAAGTGACTTAGCAGCAGCAGCAGCAAGAAGAAAATAAAGAAATGCTCAGATTAATCACATGCATGTATTCATGTATACACACACATGCACAATTGATGGTGAGTATCTGCAATGGTGTAGTTAAATGTCATCATCCCATAAGCAGATCCTGGAAAAAAGCCTATTTGAATTCTATCTAAATAATTACTTGAGAGTATCTTTTAATATCTAAGCCCTCACTCTGTGAATTTCAGGTTTGGTGGCAAGAGGCATCCCATGGGCTCCAGATCAGCCTAGAACGATTAGGCTGCAAGTAGCGAGGGTCTGGGTGTGCATCCAAGGCTCTCATCATTTCTGAGATGTGACCTATGAACTGCATTTACTGAGCACGGCTGTGACTTGTGTTTCTCCGAATGTACTAATTCTGTTTCTCTTTTTTCTTTTCCATCCCAGGAGGTGAATTAGTTATCCCTCTTCTTGTAGAAGACCCTTTAGCCACCCCTCCTATTGCTCCTCGTGCACCTTCCATTACACTCCCCCCTACCTTCCGCCCCCTCCTCACCATTATTGAGACCACCAAAGATTCCCTGTCTATGACCTCTGAGGCGGGGTTACCTTGCTTGTCGGACCAAGGCAGCGATGGTTGTGATGATGATGGCTTGGTGATATCTGGGTATGGCTCAGGGGAAACCTTTGACTCTAACCTGCCCCCTACTGATGATGAAGATTTTTACACCACCTTCTCCTTGGTAACAGATAAGAGTCTTTCCACTTCAATCTTCGAAGGTGGCTACAAAGCACATGCGCCCAAGTGGGAATCCAAGGACTTTAGACCTAACAAAGCCTCCGAAACTAGTAGGACTACTACCACATCTTTGTCCCCTGAGCTGATCCGCTTCACAGCTTCCTCCTCGTCTGGGATGGTGCCCAAATTGCCAGCTGGCAAAATGAATAACCGTGAGCTCAAACCCCAGCCTGATCTAGTCTTGCTTCCGTTGCCCACTGCCTATGAGCTAGACAGCACCAAACTGAAGAGCCCACTAATTACTTCCCCCATGTTCCGTAATGTGCCCACAGCAAACCCCACGGAGCCGGGAGTCCGACGGGTCCCGGGGGCCTCAGAGGTGATCCGCGAGTCCAGCAGCACCACGGGGATGGTCGTCGGCATTGTGGCTGCAGCCGCCCTCTGCATCTTGATCCTCCTGTACGCCATGTACAAGTACAGGAACAGGGACGAGGGCTCCTACCAGGTGGACGAGACGCGGAACTACATCAGCAACTCGGCGCAGAGCAACGGCACGCTGCTCAAGGAGAAGCCGCCGAGCTCGAAGGGCGGCCACAAGAAACAGAAAAACAAGGACAAGGAGTACTACGTGTAGGCGCCACGCCGCCGCTCCCGGCGCGCGAAGCTGGGCCCGGGCCCGCCTCTGCCCACAGACGCGCGTGCACTTGGCAACCTGAGCGTTCCGCGGGGGTCAGAACTGCCCCAGGAGACGGCGCTGTATGGACCGTGACTCCGGTGGGGAAAATCACTCGTGAACAGAGCACCAAGATGCACCTAGCCGAGAAGGCGCAAGCCACGGGCTGCTTTGACACAGTCGCCGCTCGGAGACAGAAAGTTCTTTCTGCCCTGCTGTGTCAGCCAGCGCACACTTTTGCACGCTGGAGCGAGCAGGTGGCTCNCCTATGCAATGTTGCTCTTTACAGCATCAGACCTTGCTTCTGTCACCAGTCACATCCACAGCTGGATATTGTTTTTGCTTTGTTTCCATCCCTTCATTCTTTCTGGAGCTATTTCTCCACTGATCTCCAGTAGCATATTGGGCACCTACTGACCTGGGGAGTTCCTCTTCAATATCCTATCATTTTGCCTTTTCATACAGTTCATGGGGTTCTCAAGGCAAGAATACTGAAGTGGATTACCATTCCCTTCTCCAGTGGACCGCATTTTGTCAGACCTCTCCACCATGACCCTCCCATCCTGGGTGGCCCCACATGGCATGGCTTAGTTTCATTAGTTAGACAAGGCTATGGTCCGTGTGATCAAATTGGCTAGTTTTCTGTGATTATGGTTTCAGTGTGTCTGCCCTCTGATGCCCTCTTGCAACACTTACCATCTTACTTGCATTTCTCTTACCTTTGACATGGGGTATCTTTTCACGGACATGGGGTATCTCTTCACGGCTGCTCCAGCAAAGCGCAGCCGCTGCTCCTTACCTTGGACGAGGGGTGTCTCCTCACGGCTGTCTCTCCTGACCTTGAACTTGGAGTAGCTCCTCTCGGCCCTCCTGCGCCCTTGCAGCTGCCACTCTTTGGACGTGGGGCTGCTCCTCTCGGCTGCCGTCCCTGACCTGGTGCATGTGGTAGCTCGTCTCGGCCGACGCCCCTCACCTCGGACGTAGGGTAGTTCATCTCAGCCTAATGTATTCATTAGGCATTATTAAATGATTACTATGTGTTAAACTGACAGCATTAATAAGTTTATAATTTACTAAGCATTTCTCAAACAAGCTGTCAAACAAATTAGTGCACACCAAGTTCTTTGAGAGTTCAGAAGAAATTACTTAAGGTACGGTTTAATAGAGGAGTTGATGTATTAGGTAAACCCTTGAAAAAATTTATAGGCAGAGATCAGAGCTACATGCCATTCAAAAAAAAAAAAAATTATTGAACTAGGAGCCAGTAGGGTCAAAACTATAATTTGGATGGGTCACAGATTATATAAATTACGCTATTGGAAGACATGGCTCTGAAGGTTTTGGGAATTTGTCAATGGGGGGAAGAGAGAGATGGGAAAATGTCTTGACTAGTTCTCAAGGTCAAGGGCTAGTGATTTTAAGAGGACACAGGAAGAGAAAGGCAATACTGATACNATTTGGATGGGTCACAGATTATATAAATTACGCTATTGGAAGACATGGCTCTGAAGGTTTTGGGAATTTGTCAATGGGGGGAAGAGAGAGATGGGAAAATGTCTTGACTAGTTCTCAAGGTCAAGGGCTAGTGATTTTAAGAGGACACAGGAAGAGAAAGGCAATACTGATACTCTCTCAAAGAAGATATAAGATTATTGGAGTGATCAAGTTTCCAGATAGAAGTGCTGCTCTGAACAGAGAGGGGGTGAATTGTTCTTTTGATATATCAATAAAGGAGGAAATGGAATCAGGGACATATTGCCATGAAACTGACAGAAGTTGTGACAGCTATAGTCAAAGCCTCAATATTCTGGGTAAACTGAAGGCAAAGTTATGTGCCTAATAATGAGGCTGTGAGCAAAAGCCAGAAGTCTGTCGACAGTCTGTTCAGAAGGCAGCTAATGAAAAGTGTTAGGAAGAGGTTGGCTGACCATCTGGCAATCTGGCATCAATAGTAATACTTTATATTTTTGCAACATTTCTTTTTATTTCATGGCTTAAAACCCAGTCTTGCAGTTCCAAATTTAGAGCTCTTTCACTTACATAATGGTAGCTCTAAAGAAATAATTCAATGTCAACTTTTTTTTTTTTTCCCCAGAGAATTTGGAGCTAAGGAAGGGGTAATAAGATGTTGTATTGTCTACTTAGGGCGCCATAACAAAATGCCATAGGCTAGGTGGCTTAACAACAGAAGTTTATTTCCCACAGTTCTGCAGACTGAAGTCCCAGATCAAGATCCAGTAGGGTTTGTTTTCTGGTGAGGGCTCTCTTCCTGACTTACAGGTGGCCACTTCTCATTCTGTCCCCGTATGACTTTTCTTCTGAGCATGTGCAAGAAAGAGAGAAGAGATCTCTTCTTTTTTACTATATCCCTCCTACCATCTTGTTGTGGCTTCTCCTTTGAATGTGGAGTATCATTTTTTTTTTTTTTTTTGGTGGGTTTCCAGTGTCCTCTCAATGATTGTTAAACAGCTAGTTGCAATTTTGGTGCTCTCACAGGAGGAGATGAGTTCATGTTCTTCTACTCTGCCATTTTGAACTAGTCTCTCTTCCACTTTGTATAAAGCCACAGTCTTATCAGATCATGTTCCCACGTTTAGAACCTCATTTCAATTTAGCTCCTAAAGATCCTACCTTCGTATACGGTAACACTAGGTATTAGGGCTTCAACGTATTAATTTGAGGGGTGGCAGACACAATTTAGTCCACCATAGATATGCATGGTGTTGGGAATTGGTAAAGTGAACATTTTTAAGGCTCTAAGGAGTCCAGGAATTCAAAAGCAATTCTACCTTGTTGATGTAAATGCATTTGCTAGATAGAACAGCAGATAAGTCCAAGAGAGAGTAAACCACAGAACAGAATAAGATTGTAAGAGGAATGGGGATTAGGATTTGAAAGTAGTGTTAAGGTTGAATGAGAGGCCCTAGAAGACCGGAACAGCTAAAGGGAAGCCAGACCAAACTTTGGAGTTGTATTAAATGAATGATGTGACTGTCAAGAGGCTATGAACTTTTCTAGTGGTTAGGTACCTGGGTTCTAGAGTCAGAATGCCATGGTGTGTATTTTGGTGCTGTGATTTTGGATAATTACTTAGTGTACCTAAGGCTCAGCTTTCATTCCTATAGAAGGAAATTATAATATTACCTACTTATAGGTTTGTCAGGAAAGATTAAATAAAATAATGCATGGGAAAACGCTTCGCCTACACCTGGCACATCATAAGCCTTAATGGAAGTTGATCATTATTACAATTTGGCCTCGTTACCTGACTCACGCAGGATCAAAGTTAGCTGCTACTTGCACGGCTAGCCAGTACCAGAAATTGCATAAGTATTTAGGATAGGCAATCACTCTATTTCCTGAATTCTTTGCTTTGCTAAGAAAATATAAAATTCAACTGCCTGCTCATCGGCAAAGCTTTCCCTTTACTACCACTAAAGTTCTCTGCTTAAAAGATCCAGCTTGGACTACACCCAGAGAGGCTCACATCCTAGGATTTTCACTCCTCTCCTGGGTTTCTAGTCCTCAGGTTTCCTGTGACAGCTGGTCAGTTAAACACAGCAAGAGGCCTTCAGAGAAACTTTCACCCCTTTAGTGATAAGCATTATTTTGTATTTTTAATATTTTATTTTGGTAGGAACGCTTAACATGAGATTTACGTTTTTTAAATTATTAGTCGACAAGCATAAGATTTCAGTAAGATGAATATGTTCTAGAGATCTGCTGTACAACATTGTACCTACAGTCAACAATACTGTGTTGTCCACTTAAAAGCTCATGATCATTCTTGAATTCTAAATTTGTTCAGTTAATCACCTCAAACTGAATTTGAATCTTTCTATACATGCACATAAAGCATAAGATCACAAATTAGAGTAAAATTAATTTTTTCTAATAAATTTGAAACTTTTTCCTATTTTAAGCCAGTAGATCAGTTTATTAATTACATTCCAATGGATCAATAAACAGTGGTAAACATAGTAATTAACTGGACCTAGTTCATCAGCAAAATGAAAACCTAAACCTTCATCTCTAATGCAGAGAGGACCACAATCCCTCCTTTCATGCCATGGATCTCTGTGTATTTTGGTTTTGTTTTTAATTTGATTTTTTACTCTGAATGTTTCCAAATATTTTCAAAAATAAAGTGAACAGTATAACAGTCCCCCATTTATTCATTATCTGATTTGAAGAATTACTAATATTTTGCTATTCTTGTTTTATCTATGCTTATTTTGCTATTCTTGTTTTATCTATGCCCACCTCTTCATGAAATAATATCTTTTAATACCACACAATGTTAAGAAGCACAAAAGAAGCTTTAAAATAATATTTATTGTTGGATCTCTTGACCTGAGTCTTATTCTTGTTCAGTGTGTTTCAGAGTAACTGAACCTAATGTTATTTCCAATGGACAAATTAATGGCATGATTCCAGTTCTTTATTCAATGACAACATGAAAGACAAGATTAACTTGAGTAGACTCTTCACCATTTAATGAGATTGCTTGAAAACTGAAAGGATTTTTTCAGCTTGTACATATTGTATTTCAATTCAACTGTGCTCAATCACTTTTTGAAGTGAATAAAACAGTCTATAGATTATATACAGCTGCTTAATCTTTTGTAAAATGTGACAAATTGGAATAGAATCCATGTTCTCTTTCAAGGAAATGAGTAAAGGAGAATACTACTCATTTGCACCTGTGGAAGCTAAGAAATTCTGTTTTACCTCTAGAAATGTGATCACAAAGCTACTAGCATTTTTCCCTAGGGTTATACTCATGTATTTGCAATAGCTATAGCTACACTAATTTTGCATGAGTCTACACAGAAGAGATAGTTCATTAACTATATTCTCAAGTTATAATGTTATCACTGTTCCATTGTTGAAAATTGTGATTTTTCTCTTCTCTGCTCTCACTCACCTGCAAGTTTTGGCCTAGAATTTTCATCATAAAACTATTACAAGAGAAAGAGAATGTTATTCACAGACCATTTAATAGTATCTTCTTTTCCATCACCAATTCAAAATAAGTGTTAGGAAACATGGCTAGAACCTTCTTGGTTTCATGGAGTACAGTGAAAAGTAGAATAGTAGGTTTCAACAAGTAAACCATTTTCCTGTTTTTACTCTGTACTTAGCAGTTTGCCCATTTGTTTATTTTTAATTTTTATTTTTTGTGAGGGTCAGGGGAATCTAGCAGACAATACATAAGTGTTCTTAAAACAAACAAAAAGGGTGGTTTAGGTTTGCAAGGAAGGATAATTAGGCAGGGTGAGGAGTGGAGTACAAGGTAGCTTCAATTAAGTGTGTCATTAAAACTGAAAAAAAAAATATTTAGTATTGTGGTATACTTTTCGATGTTAATGCATCACCTAGGATAATGTGCTTGTGTGCATGCATCGGGGTTGTTTGGAGTTTTTTTGTTTGGTTGGTTGGTTTTTCTTTTTTCTTTTTTTTTTCTGCAAAAAGCTTTATTGTTTCCATTTGGCCGAAGGCTGAGGAGAAGGCCCTAGAGTGATTGAAACGCTGCCAAGGACGGCAGGGAGGAGCTTCGGGGAGAAGCTCTGACACCGCAGAGGCTCCTCAAAGGCCACTGGGCTTCCGCTCCTACTTGTGCTTGTTCAGTCACTAAGCCGCGTCTGACCCTCTTGCAACCCCGTAGATCGTAGCCTGCCTGGGCCATCTGGCCATGGCACTCTCCAGGCAAGAAGACTAGAGAGGGCTATTTCCTTCTCCAGAGCATCTTCTCCACCCAGAAATCCAACCCCTATCTCTTGCTTTGCAGGCTGATTCTTTACCCCTGAACCACCTGGGAAGCCCAGGTTGTGTTTGAGGTTGAGCCTTTCGAAGAGGCACCCGCCCAACCCCACCTGGGGGCCACCCGGCCTGCGGAGGTTGGTCAGGTGGTCACCATCTCCTTGATGAATTTCAGCTGCTGCTCCTGGGGGCGGCTCTCCCGGAAGCCACGGAGGTGCGTCTCCGCACGCAGAATCCCGGCCGGCAATGCAGACCCACACGGCCGTGGTTCAGGTTTTTCTCCATGAAAATGAAGGCTTTCCCAGCGTCCTGGGTTTTATCCTACTCATGTTGGGACACCTTCTGCTTGTCCTGGAAGAGAGTGAGGTCACCTCGCTGATTTTTCACTTTTCAAGAAATGCTCGTGCTTCTCCTCAGCCAGTTAGCAGAAAAAGTGGCCTACATCCTCCTGAACCACACCATCGAGGTGGAAATAGAAGCACAGAGAGGTAGGTGTGAGATGCTGCCGATGCGTGTTGACTAGGGGATGGGTGAGAGCCTCCACCTCGGTGGATTGCTTCTAACGAATCTGGGACCTCCTGGCTGATGGGTAATGAGCTAAGCTCAAAACATGGTGTTGGCTGGTTCCAGTGGCCAAGGATAGCTGAGTGGCTGAGTCCACAGGTTCATTTCAGTTCAGTCGCTGTCATATCCAACTCTTTGTGACCCCATGGACTGCAGCACGCCAGGCTGCCCTGTCCATCACCAGTTCCCGAAGCTTGCTCAGACTCATGTCCATTGAGTCAGTGATGCCATCCAACCACCTCATCCTCTGTCGTTGCAACTGGAAAAAAAGGTCAGAGGGTGGTTGAAAGCTTGGGCAAGGGGCGTCCCTGGGTCTGTTCCATCCAANTTTTAAATGAGAATCTTGAGTCCCACTCTCCAAGCTTGTGAGTCAGTACGTGGGGGGGTGGGACCCAGGTGTTTCTAACGTAAGTGGTCAACAGACAGCATTGTGAGACATTCTGAACTTCTGACGTGTTTGAGGGGAACAAATTCAGCTCTCCTATTTTTTTTTTTTTTTTAACCATTCAATCATGCAAAAGTGGAAACAGCCAGAAAAACTGTTTCAAGAAGGCAACTTATTTCCAAATTTTTCGTCCCAGGTTAAAGGTAAGCAACTGGCGATTCCCTCCCAAATCGGACATGTATTGGAGGGTGTTTTGGTTTCCTTCTGTGGAATTTCATGGTTCTGTGATGCCACGAGTGGGTGGTAGATTGGAACAGAAAGAGTGAACCCAAAGCAGTGAACCCATCAGAAAGCACCAGAACAGAGCTCAGGACTGGAATACTGATGCTGCACGGCCTAGGCACATATGCTGGGTTCATCACTTGAGTTCGCTGTGGTTATTTCACTAAGTCTGTAAAATAGGGAACTAATAATATCTAACTTATAGTAGCTTTGTTGTAAAAATTAACAATGGGACTTTGAAATAGTATGACTCAAAGTGCATTTTAATTAATCATCTTCATCCAGCTGCCTTCCTCCCAAAAGGTTGGCCGTCATTGATCAAATAATGTGTCCTATCTCTTCCTCTCCCCAGGCAAAGATGCTGCATGTGATACAGAATGCAAATTATAAAAGGAAACATGGAACAGTGGTCAAGCAAAATGTATTGCTCTGCCTGCAATTTCCCCTTCTCTACTTCAGATATTAAAAACTAATTCTCTCAGTTATTCATTGCTGGCAGAGATGATTAATTTAATCTTTATAGATAAAGTAAAATGTTTGGACGAAAGGAGCAAATACTCTGCTGAGGCTAATTGTAAGGCACATTCGGGTGAATAATTCATTGTATGCAGTGTAATGATATCATAGATGGTTAGCCAAGAACAAACATCAATTCTATAAAGAGAATTAAACTAAAACCAAGTCCATTTGGCAGCAGAGAACGAATATAGTCCTTCGGCCAATATGGATCTTGTTTTCATAAATACTACCAGGACTCAGGAAGATTCCATTATTACCAATTTATGATAACCTGTCATGTGTGCCTTTATTTCTCAGTATAAATTTTCCACATTAAGTAAAACATTTAAAGTCATCCCCTGTGTTTAGAAATGTATTTGAGTAAGACAGGCAATGGAGAAAACAATACCCCACGCTGCTACTAAGTTTGGTGACTACAGGCATGTGACAATCTCCTTGAGCTTTCCGTTTCTTACCACAGAAACGGGAAAGCAAACATCAGGTTGTTGCAAGAAAAGNTAGAAATGTATTTGAGTAAGACAGGCAATGGAGAAAACAATACCCCACGCTGCTACTAAGTTTGGTGACTACAGGCATGTGACAATCTCCTTGAGCTTTCCGTTTCTTACCACAGAAACGGGAAAGCAAACATCAGGTTGTTGCAAGAAAAGCTTGCTTTATTTAAAGCATCATTTAATGTAATGCTGGTCTCACAGCAAATACTTGATCAGAGAGAAATCTGGAGACAGATCAGCATGTATGTACATATGGATATTTAAGTACATGTACATGTTACAAATAACATTTCTATCTATTTATTCTCCTATCATCATCCAGCTAGCTTCACATTTACCATTCAGCCCTGTTCATTCCTTTTTTCAAGGTATTTTCCTCTTCCTCTACACATTTTATAATCCTCATCAACAAAAAGAAAACAGATGGAAAGGTTCTATTTCTCATTAGTAGTTAAAAATGCAAATTATAACACCTTGGAAACTAGGATTAAAAAAAAATAACATGAGCTGAGGTGGCAAAGATAAATCAGTTTCTTCCTAAACAATACAGTACAATCTTTTTGTAAAATAATATCTCAAAAGTAAGAGCCATAAATGTGCTAATATCCCAGCCTCTCTTCTCCAAAAGTATATCCAAAGAAACAATCTGCTGGAAACAAAAATTTAGTGGCACAGTTAATATCTTCATGTTTATTATACTGTATTTACATACATAAATGTAAATTAGCAAAATTAAAACGAACAAACAGCCCAGAGAAGGTTTGTGTTGTTTTTGACACAAACAATGGAATGTTACAAGCCATTAAAATGGTAATAATATAACATAAAAATATGCAAGACATGAAGAATATTTATGACAATGTAAATACAGATGGTAAGTGAAAGTGTCAGTCGTTCAGTTGTGTCTGACTCTCTGCGACCCCATGGACTGTAGCCCGCCAGGCTCCTCTGTCGATGGGATTTCCCAGGAAGATTATTGGAATGGGTAGCCATTTCCTTTTCCAGGGAATCTTCCTGACCCAGGGATTGAACCCAGGTCTCCTGCATTGCAGGCAAATTCTTTACCACCTGAGCCACCAGGGAGGCCCTTTATGACTGTTTAAACTGTGTATATGTGAAAGGTAAAACAAAAAAATTGAGCTTTCAATAGGTAGAATTACAAGCAATTTTTGCAATCACAACTTTTCAAATTTTTTTAATCTTGGCTTTTTCTTTATGGAAAAGCAAATATAAAAGTGTAATCTACTCTGGAAAGTCTTCGCAATATACAGACAAAATATGCATTTTCTTCTCTTTCTAAAAATAAAATAGTACCATTCAGTTTTAGTGCTTATTCTGGATCTTAATCTCCTCCTCAGAAAGCCTCTAAGCCCTTTGAGGACAAAGGTTCGGTAATTTCCACTTTAAAAATATCTTACAACATCTAGTTCAGACTAAGATTTCAGTAAAGATAAGTTGAAGAGAATTGTGAACAAATCCCAGGGTTGGAAATGGCTACCCACTCCAGTATTCTTGCCTGGAGAATTCCATGGACAGAGAAGCCTGGCAGGCTACAGTCCATAGGGTCACAAAGAATCAGACACGACTGAAGCAACTTGGCACACACACACGGATGAATTTCCAAAGTATTGCCAATACAATTAGAAAAAAATTGATATATATGTTTGGGAACTGGTTAACCAAACCGAAATGAGCAGTTCCTGAGATAGAATATGGGATGGAAATGCCCCTGGGGCCACGTACACCCTCCTGTTTCTGCTGAAGTCTGGTTTCACGAGCGCAGCTCCTGCAGCTGTTTTTCCTGTACTACACTCTTCCAGATGTACTCATGCCATCAATTTTTTTCCCAAACACCATTCATACAAGCCATCTGTGTATCAGATTTATGAAAGATCTGGCAAAACTGATAAACACACACACACTGGAAAGTTTTGAGAACCGAATATTAGATACTGTTTGTATTAGCCAGGATCAAGTTAGGAAAGGAAAAGGCAATGGCACCCCACTCCAGTACTGTTGCCTGGAAGATCCCATGAATAGAGGAGCCTGGTAGACTGTAGTCCATGGGGTCGCGAAGTCGGACGCAACTGAATGACTTCACTTTCACTTTTCACTTTCACGCACTGCAGAAGGAAATGGCAGCCCACTCCAGTGTTCTTGCCTGGAGAATCCCAGGGATGCGGGAGCCGGGTGGGCTGCCATCTCTGGGGTCGCACAGAGTCAGACACGACTGAAGCGACTTAGCAAGTTAGGAAAACAGAAAATGCTCTAGATAGTCTAACAGAGAAAAATGGAATATAGGGAATAAAGAGGAATTGGAAGCGAGCAACTGAATGTACAAATGAACAATGGCCTATTTATATATGACAATATAACTCTTACCATCAACCTCTGATAGCAATCAGCCAAGAATGATCAGGACTTGACCAATGAGACTGCTGGCTTCCCCATCTTTTTTTATTTTTTAACCATCCCTTTTGGGGAACATAGCCTAGCCTAAGCCAAATGTCCTTCCACAGTCACTTCAGACACCTTGCCTCCAGCTTGCCTGCCTCCAGCTTCTGTATTCCAACAACCTCCAATCAGAGCATGCCCCAAAGCTCCCTTTTTTCCTCCCACTCTAGAGATTTCCCACTCTCCACACTGCCTTTGAGTCTCCGCCAAGTGCAAGTGATGTAGAGTCACTTTCTACCTCAGACTGTACAGACTGAAGCCAGTGCCTTTCTACATAGCAAGTGACTCTTGCTAAGTAGAAAGTGCTGAATAATTAGTCTCTTTGTTGCTCTTTGTTTGGGGTGTTCTTTATTTCCACAGTGAAATAAAAAGAGGTTACACTGAGGTGATACAAACATTGGAAACACTGCAAGCAGTCACTACCCCTTAAAGCTGGAGGGGGAAAAAAAAAAGTGGATATCAGGACCTAGTAGCTCAGACCATGTGACTGATGCTAGCACATTAGTATCTGGGAGATGGCAGGGCTTACCTCAGAGCTGAGCCTGTTACCGAGTCCAAGCTAGCTCTCCTTGCCCCAGGACAGGCCGCTGAATCCAAAAGATGAGGTGCTGAGGCAAGGAACAGACTTTAATCAGGGAGCCAGCAGACCGAGAAGATGGCAGGCTAGCCGCTCAAAATAACTATCTTATCCGGGCCTGGATGCCAGGTTCTTTCATAGATCAAAGAGAAAGAAACAATGAGGAGCTGAAGTCAAAAGGCAGAATCGAGAGGGAGAGGCAGTGGGGAAGTAAATGAAAGGGTCTCAGTCTTGCAAACATCACCAGGGAATGGCCAGTCTCTGGAACGGGTGTGTGGATCTCTTCTCTTCCCTGGTGGGCAGGGACAGTCTCTCCGTAAGCTAACCTAGGGCGCATTTAGTTTACAGTCCAGCAGAGGGGCAGGGTCCTCCAGGCAAGCCACTGAATATGGTTATAATCATGAAGGCAACGAAAAGCAAGTCAAAGAAACAGTTTCCAACAGAGGTCGGAATTGGCTTCCTCCCTGCAACAAACAAGCCTTCTGGGGAAAGGATGCTGTGGCTCCAGTGCTCACACACCTGAGAGGGTGCAGTGAGGCTGCTTCTGGAAGCACCAAAGGATACAGACTGAAGCCAGTGCCTGTGCTGTCTCTCCATGAGCCGAACAAAGGCACTTTAGTTCATAGTCAAGTAGATTAGTTTACAGTCTAACAAAGTCTGACAAGGATAGAGACTGAAGCCGGTGCCTTTACTGGAGTGAAGGTCTTAGTCAGGGAGATGGTTACAGAAACAGCAAATGGGCTCCGAGGACAAGAAGAGCAAGCAAAGAGGAAGGAGTATGTCCTGGCTCATTCTGGCAATACCAAACTGACAAGGGAAAATGTGCTTTGCAGCATCCAGGTGTCAGCTTAGCAAAGCAGGGTATAGAAGGGCAACAAAGGAGACAATCACTTAGTAATTAACATAGTCTGTGTGAGTCACTCAGTCATGTCTGACTCTGTGACCCCATGGGCTATAGTCCACCAGGCTTCTCCGTCCATGGGATTTCCCAGGCAAGAATACTGGAGTGGGTTGCCATTTCCTTCTCCAGGCATCTTCCTGACCCAGGGATCAAACCTGGGTCTCCTGCATTGCAGGCAAACTCTTTACCATCTGAGCCACTGGGGAAGTAATTAACATACTTCCATCTAAAAGAATTTTAACCACCCCAAACACACTGTTTTGCTTTCTCCCCTCATTTTTTTTTTTTTCCTCATAGCTTCCTGGGTTATCTTTATTTTCTCCAACTTCACAATAAACCTTTGTTTACTCTATATCCTTCTAAACCATGTCCCGGGAGACTCACCTTTTCAATCCTAAATCAGCCAGTGGCAGTATCTCACTGTACAAAAAGCCTTTGGCTCTATGGGAAAGTTAACCACTCCCTTGGGAGACAGAAACAGCTGCCACCACTAGGGATTTCTAAAAGGCTGTTTGTCCTTGTTGACCTTGTTATGCATGTTTTCATGATATCTGTGCATATGTGCTGGCAGATGCTAGGGTGACTGCAAAGGTGATGTTTCCAGAAGGAGGTGGGCATCTTGCTGCATCTTACCATGGGAAAAGGCATGTTGACAAAGCTAAGTGCCAGAAGATTCGATGGCTAGGGAGGCTGAAGGTAGGCAGACACAGAGGATGCAGTCAAGGTCCCAGAAATTTGGAGATTCCTTACCTATGGAAGAAAGTTGTCTTCTGTTTACTTAACTAATACAATTTCCAGAAGTAACATATGTTTATTATAAACAACAAAACACTATGTTACTGAGTGAAGAAATAAAAAATCCTTCCTCATCCTCTGCTATGTCCATTTCCCTGGTATGCCGACTCTTCACTGCTTACTGTGCAATCTCTCTGACTTTATCTGTGGTCCTCTCCCATACTGACTATGGGTTTGGCCACATGACTTGCTTGCCACTGCTGTTTGCTGCTGCTGCTGCTGCTAAGTCGCTTCAGTCGTGTCCGACTCTGTGCGACCCCCTAGACGACAGCCCACCAGGCTCCCCTGTCCCTGGGATTCTCCAGGCAAGAACACTGGAGTGGGTTGCCATTTCCTTCTCCAATGCATGAAAGTGAAAAGTGAAAGTGAAGTCGCTCAGCCGTGTCCAACTCTTCACGACCCTGTGGACTGCAGCCTACCAGGCTCCTCTGTCCATGGGATTTTCCAGGCAAAAATACTGGAGTGGGGTGCCACTGCCTTCTCCGCTTGCCACTGAGATAATAGCAAATCTGACACAAGTAGGAAATTGACAAAGACTTCTGCAGTTACATTTGCCTCTCTTCCTGGACACCCTAACTATCCCTGCCGTTCTAGAAGTTACCCTGATGTGCGTTTAAGCTCATTCTAGATGATTCGTCTTCAGCTGAGTGAGAACAGCTTCCAAACTAACTCACCAAATCATGAGAACTATCAAATGTTTTGAGGAACTGAGCTTTGAAATGGTTGGTTGCAAAGTAAAAGTTAGCTCATAGAGTTCAGTCTGTCAGTTCAGTCATGTTCAACTCTTTGCAACCCCCATGGACTGCAGCATGCCAGGCTTCCCTGTCCATCACCATCTCCTGGAACTTGCTCAAACTCATGTCCATTGAGTCGGTGATAGCATCCAAGCATCTCATCCTCTGTCATCCCCTTCTCCTCCTGCCTTCACTCTTTCCCAGCATCAGGATCTTTTCCAATGAGTTAGTTCTTCACATCAGGTGGCCAAAGTATTGGAGCTTCAGCTTCAGCATCAGTCCTTCCAGTGAATATTCAGGACTGATTTCCTTTAGGATGGACTGGTTGGACCTCCTTGCAGTCCAAGGGACTCTCAAGAGTCTCCTCCAACACCACAGTTCAAAAGCATCGATTCTTCAACCCTCAGCCTTCTTTATAATCGAACTCTCACATCCATACATGACTACTAGAAAAATCATAGCTTTGACTAGACAGATCTTTGTTGGCAAAGTAATGTCTCTGCTTTTTAATATGCTGTCTAGTTTGGTCATAGCTTTTCTTCCAAGGAGCAAGTGTCTTTTAATTTAATGGCTGCAGTCACCATTTGCAGTGATTTTGGAGCCCAAGAATATAAAGTCTGCCACTGTTTCCACTGTTTCCCATCTATTTGCCATGAAGTGATGGGACCAGATGCCATGATCTTAGTTTTCTGAATGTTGAGTTTAATTTTTTCACTCTTCTCTTCCACTTTCATCAAGAGGCCCTTCAGTCCCTCTTCATTTTCTACCACAAGTGTGGTGTCTTCTCCATATCTGAGGATAATGATATTTCTCCTGGCAATCTTGATTCCAGCTTGTGCTTCATCAGACTAGCATTTTGCATGATATACTCTGCACATAAGTTAAATAAGCAGCCTGACTATGCAGCCTTGACATACTCCTTTCCCAATTTTGAACTGGTCTGTTGTTCCATGTCTGGTTCTAACTGTTGCTTCTTGACCTGCATACAGTTTTTGCAGGAGGCAATTAAAGTGGTCTGTTATTCCCATCTCTTTAAGAATCCTAATATTAAACTACTCTTGCATTTCTGAGATAAATGCTACTTAATCATTCTATATTATTTTCCAATACATTGCTGTGATCTGTTAGTGGTATTTTATTTGAGATATTGCACCTGTGTTCACAAATTAAATCATTTTCTTATTCTCTCCTTATATACATTTGATAAAAATAAAGATTGATACTAACTTCTTTATCCTTAATAGTCTAAAATTTGAAAATGATACCTAGGTAGAAGGTATTATGTTTGTATGTGTCTGTTTACATGGGTGTGTTTTGTTCTGCCAATGGCATAGCTATACCAAACTCAGCCAAATCTTCTCATTTATCATCTATATCTATCAATCATATTTATCTATATAGCTACCATTGCCTCCTCTGAGTAAGTTCTATTCTCACAAACAGAAGCAGTTGCTGAAATTCCTAGTTCTGTCTTCAGTTCAGTTCAGTTCAGTGGCTCAGTTGTGTCTGACTCTTTGCGACCCCATGAATCGCAGCATGCCAGGCCTNCTTTATGTATAAGCACTGTTCTTGGTACTTTACATGTATTAACTCAATTTATTCTTTATAACCACCCACTTCTGGTTAGAAAACTTACACAGGGAATTGGCCTAGCAAGTACTGGAATACTGAGAAAGCAAAGTGAGAACACTGAGGTACCTAGAGGTACATGGAAGGAAGAGCCGCAGCACATGGCTGCCCTCCCTATGTCTGGGGAATGTAGGAAGACTGTCAGAACTGAGAAACTCCACAGAATTGAGGTACAGAATTCTGAGCAGGGAGCGCCATCTAAGTCACAGAGGGAGAGGAGGGGTCTTGGAAATGAGACGGGCTCACTGTGCCAGGGCAGTGAGGAAACGGGAGGAGCCTGTTCTGGGGGGCGCCGACAGAACCTAGTGTCAGGAACGACAGGCAGACAGGACATGCCTGCCACTGCTTCCCGCCTCTAGGTTGTGCTTTTGTGACCTCTGTTTACATGACTTTACAGGAAATGAATGGAAGAAGGAAAATAAAGTTGGTAATGCCCTAGCCTTTAGCTTCACAAAGAAGAGCATTATAGGATATATTTGGGATTTAAAGAAGAAAAAAAAAAAAAGAGCTTAATGAGCATAAATTTTTAAAAATATNTGACTTTACAGGAAATGAATGGAAGAAGGAAAATGAAGTTGGTAATGCCCTAGCCTCTAGCTTCACAAAGAAGAGCATTATAGGATATATTGGGGATTTAAAGAAGAAAAAAAAAAAAAGAGCTTAATGAGCATAAATTTTTAAAAATATTTTTTTCCCATATCACAACAGCTTGTAGTGCACACCTGGAATTCAAACCTAATCAGTCTGTTTCCAGAGTCTGTGTTCTCAACTATCGAACAATGCTGCCTCTCTGACTATAAAGTTCTAGGATATACTTTGATTTTGTATGCCAGGTTGCTAGCTTCTCTTGAATTGTGTCTTTCTTCCTATTCATCCCAGCTACTGAGTTTTATTTTAAACAATTGATGACAGTTTTATTTGAAATCTCTAAAAAGTTTATTACAGTAAGAACACTTAACATGCAGCTTACCCTCTTAAAATTTTAAATGTACAGCCCAGTGATGCTAACTACAGGCACAGTACTGTACAGTAGGTCTCTAGATATTACCTCGTATAACTGAAACTTTATACCCAGTAAATGGCAACTCCCTATTTCCTCCTCCCTGGCCCCTGGCAATCACCACTCTATACTCCCCTTCTCTGAACATGACTATTTTAGATGACTGATATACGTAAAGTCATGAGATATTTGTGCTTCTATGACTGGTTTATTTTGCTTAGCATAATGTCCTCAAGTTTCATTCATGTCATTGGATATGGCAGAATTTCTTCTTTTTAATATTCCATTTTGTATATAAACAACCTTTTCTCTTCCATCATCCATCAATGAGAAATTAAGGTGTTTCCACATCTTAGCTATTTGTAAAAGTGTCACAATGAACATGAGAGTCCTAACACATCTTTGAGATTTTGCTTTCATTTCTTTTGGATAGACACTCAGAAGTGAGGTCAGTGGCACCTGTGGTAATTCTATTTTTAATTTTTTCAGGCTCTTGCCTACTCTTTTCCACTGCAGCTGGACCAATTTCAAGTCTCATCAATAGTGTGAACAGTGATGGACACAGTGGGGGAGGGGGAGAGTGGGAATGGATGGAGAAAGTGGCATCAACATAGGTGTATTATCAGGTGTAAGGTGGACAGCTGGTGAGAATGTAGCACCAGGAGCCCAGTTTGGGGCTCTGTGGTGACCTGGAGGAATGGGATGAGTAGAGGAGACAGAGGCTGGGAAGGGACGGGATGTATGTATAATTATGTTTGATTTGCATTGTTGTATGGCAGAAACCATAAAGATTAAAGATGAAAAAATTAAAGATTTTTTACATTAATGTAAAGATTAAAAAATAAATTAAAAAATAGAAAAGATAGTGTGCAGGGTTCTGAACTTTTCACATCCTGATGACATGTTTCAATTTCCGTCACATAGTAGGCTAAGTTTAAATGGGCCAAATATTTTCTTATATGTCTGCAGATATAAATCATACTTCCTCTAAACTTTCTATGATGCGTACTGTCCTAAGTTTCTATTCTCAAGATTGAGTTCATCATTTTTAAACAAAGCATGGAATTCCTCCAATGACTGGTAACTGTCGCTGTGCTGTCATCTTTGTAGCTGAAATGACTGACACGCCCACTTACAGGGGAAGGCGAGATGAACCGCTGTGACCTGTGCCCTGGCAGCTTTCATTCCGAGCACACGGGCTTGGGCTATGCCCCTTGGGCAGTGTGGTAGCCTTCAATGCTCCGCCGCTTCTTTGGACCCAAGTTTTCATTGCAAAGCTCCCCATCCTATCCAGGGCTGACATTCCTCTGCTGCTCTCTGGACTCAGAAGGTGCGATATGCAGCTCATGACGTGCTTGGTTCTCCTTTCTGATTTTCCATTTGGTTACTCCTAAGGGAGGGATTGGGGGCAGGAGGAGAAGGGGATGACAGAGGATGAGATGGCTGGATGGCATCACGGACTCGATGGACGTGTGTCTGAGTGAACTCAGGGAGTTGGTGATGGACAGGGAGGCCTGGCGTGCTGCGATTCATGGGATCGCAAAGAGTCGGACACGACTGACTGAACTGAACTGAGGAAATGTCTAGATCCCATTGGGTTTCCCAGAAGTTCATTTGGGTTTTCTGTAATATCTTATGGAAAAATCCAAATGAATTTTTTGGCCAATGCAATAATAGCCACTAGACGTGGATATGAAGCTCCCTTGTTACTGCTTCTAACTTCTCTAAAAGAAAAACACTCTGCATGTTTTGGGAACCTTTTTTCATTATAATTTAATTTCTCTCACTTCCCATCTTTCAAGAATTTCTCATACATTTGGATCCATTGAAAGTTCTGCTTATTGATCTATGTGCAGGTTGTGAATTTTAAAAAGAAAATATACTGTCATTTCTGGAGATTTTGTGCAGTATGGGAAAGCTAAGTCTTCTATTTAGGTTATAAATGTCCTATATTTTTAAATACAAAGATAAGAGTCTGCTACTCATTATGTTTTACAATTTTTTTTTGTTTCAATAAAACACAGACACATTTTCATGAAAGTAGGTATATGTTATTTGAAGGCTGAAGTAGTGTTCTTGACCAATATACCACATAGACATTCCCTTATTGGTGTCCGTTTTAGTTTGTTTCAGTTTTTACTATTATAAGCAATCCTACAATAAGCGTCCTCATGCACTTTTGAAAGTATTTCTATAGAACTGATTTTTGAATGTTGATTTGTAATATCAAAAGAGATTTTCATGGGATGTGGCTTTCAAAGAAGTAGATTTCTTCTCTATGTTTTTGTTAATACTCAACTGCATTAGCTCAGAATTCACTTGTGCTGCCTATTTCATTCCAGGAAGTGAAGTGGCCAGGCCCATCATCTGTAAGTATCATCAGTCAGTCAGGGAAATAGCATCAGGACAGAGGAGATTATTCAAAAGCATCACTCACTTATTCCCAGAACGTTAGAAATGGGGTTACTATATGTGTTGATAAATGAAGATTTTTTTTTCTTCACTAAAATGTTTACTTGGCAGTATGCAGAAAATACCATGCCCTGAAGTCAAATAAGCAATTTCTAAAAATCCTCAGAAAACTTTACACGTTCCAAGAAACATTTAATCCTTTTCAACAAAGAGTTCTTTCCTTCACATCCCAAATCTCTCTTCTCAATAGAGGCAAATCTCAACATCTGTCTTCATTCCACATTTAAACATCTTTTGCGTTCTGGACTTCTTTCCAACAATTAGCACTCCCAAGTTCCTTTACTTTCTTTTATCCTCAAGTTTACACTCCAAAACACTTATGTCAGAACAAACGGCTGGTAGACCTATCAGAATAATCCTAGGTAAAAACGTCATTAATATACAATAAGCTGATTCATAGCAAATGACCAAAATATCACTAGAATTTACCAGAAGTGTGGTTTCTGTGTGAGATTTGCTATTTTCCTTAGACACTATAAGAAAGCAAAGATGAAACATAAAGAAATGAAAAGATAAGGGAACAAAAATCACCGTTGCCAACTTTATTTTCCAAAACTGTCCACAGCCATGTTTCTAGTCCCAGAATTTCAGAACCTTGACATTTCTCTTCCTTCAAAAGGAGAGTCTGATTTTCACTCCCTGAGAGGTAGGTCAGCCTCTGAGACTACCCAGCACACAGAATGCAAAAGAAGAGACGCTGTCTGACATGTGAGGCCAGGACACAAAAGCTGATACAACTATCATCTGGCACTTTTTTCTCTAGAGACCCTCGTGTTTGGATCCCAGCCACCATATTTTGAGGAATATCAGCCCACATGGGGAGGCCGCGTTTAGTCATCTGGCTGAACAGCCTAGCTCAAGTACCAGCTGATAGCCATCAGTATCAGGCATGCAAGTGAGCAGCCTTCAGATGATGTTAGTCTTAGCCTTCCTAGTATCTTCAGATGACACTTCCAACAACATGGGTCAGAAACAATCCCTTCTTCCTGCGCGCTGTTCAAATTCTTAACACGCAGAGTTACTGAATTAAGTCTTATGAACCCTGCTGTGTCCCTAGCCCAGCTGAGGCTCTCTGCCTTGATGCCTTGTTGGTGGGGGGAGGAGGTATCTGTTTTCATTCGGATTCTAGTAGGCAAATATTGAAACCAAAGCTGAGATTGACACAGTACAAGCTTTATTCAGTGGCCAATGAATAGAGAAGTGGAAACTAAGTTCACAGATCAGCTTCTTGCCCACCTGGTGGTGGCGATTTAGTTGTTCAGTCATGTCTGACTCTTTTCAACCCCATGCACTGTAGCCCACCAGGCTCCACTGTCCATGGGATTTCCCAGGCAAGAATACTGGAATGGATTGCCATTTCCTCCTCCAGGGGATTTTTCCAACCCAGGAATTGAACCTGGGTCTCCTGCGCTGCAGGCAGATTCTTTACTGACTGAGCCACCAGGGAAACACACCTGGTGAGAGTGATTTTACTTTTAAGAGTAAAGACAAAGGGAGGAGGAGTGAGGCTAATGATGGGGAGGCATGTGTATTAGTCTATGGGGAAAGGGCAGAGCTTTTTCTGACAGAGTAGGACACCCCCTTTTATCCTTTTTTGGTCCATCTGTTTGGGTGTTTTATTTAATATGCTAATATAGGCAAATCAATATATATTAAGACTTAGGGTCTGTTGGAGGTCAGAGTCATGCCTTATAATTCCTAGCTTGTTCCAACTGTGTTTTGTTTGTAGCTTCCTTTCTTAGCTCTGAAAGTTTTAACTTAAAGATTTATGTTAATTTCTGCTGAAGGTAGGAAGTTGGCTAGTTTTGAGCAAGGATACTTCTAAGGTGGAGGTTATATGTAAAGTAGGCAGCCAGTGGGAATATGCTGTATGGTGTGGGGAGCTCAGCTCAGTGCCGTGTGACAACTTAGAGGGGTCAGATGGGGTGGGAGGTGGGAGGGAGGCTCAGGAGGGAGGAGACATAAGTATACCTATAGCTGATTCATGTTGATGTATAGCATAAACAAATGCAATATTGTAAACCAATTATCCTCCAATTAAAAATAAATAAAAACAAACAGAAGTGGGGGTTGATGGTTTCTGAGCAGAGACCGGAAGCAACTGGCTACAATAGGGAATCTTTAGTAAATGGTTGCTTGTCACTAAATTATTATTATCCATCAGAGGGCAGAGAGAATGAAAACCACAATCACAAAAAACTAATCAAACTGATAACATGGAACACAGCTTTGTCTAACTCAGTGAAACTGTGAGCCATGCCCTGTAGGGCCACCCAAGAAGGACAGGTCTTGATGGTGAGTTCTAAAAAAAATGTGGTCACCTGGAAAAGAGAATGGCAAATCACTTCAGTATTCTTGTCTTGAGAACCCCATAAACAGTATGAAAAGACAAAAAGATATGACACTGAAAGATGAATGCCCCAGATTGGTAGGTGCCCAATATGCTACTGAGAAGAATGGAGAAATAACTCCAGAAAGAATGAAGAGGTGGAGTCAAAGCAAAAACAACACCCAGTTGTGGATGTGACTGGTGATGGAATTAAAGTCTGATGCTGGAAAGACTATTGCATGGAAGCCTGGAAAGTTAGGTCTGNGCAAGAAAGTTCCAGAAAAACATCTATATCTGCTTTATTGACTATGCCAAAGCCTTTGACTGTGTGGTTCACAATAAACTGTGGAGAATTCCAAAAGAGATAGGAATACCAGACCACCTGACCTGCCTCCTGAGAAATCTGCATGCGGGTCAAGAAGCAACAGTTAGAAGTGTTATTGAACAACAGACTGGTTCCAAATGAGGAAAGAAGTATGTCAAGGCTGTATATTGTCACCCTGCTTATTTAACTTCTATGCAGAGTACATCATGTGAAATGCCAGGCTGGATGAAGCACGAGCTAGAATCAAGATTGCCAGGAGAAATATCAATAACCTCAGACATGCAGGTGACCCTTATGGCAGAAAGCAAATACGAACTAAAGAGCCCCTTGATGAAAGTGAAAAAGGAGAGTGAAAAAGTTGACTTAAAACTCAACATTCATAAAACTAAGATTATGGCATCAGGTTCCATCACTTCATGGCAAATAGATGGGGAAAGAATGGAAATAGTGAGAGACTTTATTTTCTTGGGCTCCAAAATCACTGCAGATGGTAATTGCAGGCACAAAATTAAAAGACTCCTTGGAAGAAAAGCTATGACCAACCTAGACAGCATTTTAAAAAGCAGTGATATTACTTTGCCAACAAAGGTCTGTCTAGTCAAAGCTATGCTTTTTCCAGTAGTCATGTATGGATGTGAGAGTTGTAATATAAAGAAGGCTGAGCACAAGAAGAATTGAACTGTGGTATTGGAGAAGACTTTTGAGAGTCCCTTGGAAGGCAAGGAGATCCAACCAGTCCATCCTAAAGGAAATCATAGCTGAATATTCATTAGAAGTAGTGATGCTGAAGCTGAAACTCCAATACTTTTGCCACCTGATGGGAAGAACTGACTCATTGAGAAAGACCCTGAAGCTGGGAAAGATTGAAGGTGGGAGAAGAAGACAAAGGATGAGATGGTTGGATGGCATCATTGACTCGATGGACATGAGTTTGATTAAGCTCCAGGACTTAGTGATGGACAGGGAAGCCTGGTGGGCTGCAGTCCATGGGGTCGCAAAGAGTCAGACACGACTGAGCAACTGAACCGAACTGTCACAATATTTGGTGGCAGTCTTCTATGCAGTAATAAGAAAACCACCCCCACCTTTAGAAAAATGGAAAACTTGCCTTGTGCTAATGAAATAACTACTAGAGAATTTATGTATAAAATGTTAGATGTGAAAAGGGCTGGACACACACTTTTGCATCACCAATGCTAGTTCTAGTGTACAATCGAGTTTCTTACTAGATGTAAGGATCAGTATTGATGAATCTTAAAAAGTTAAGGTGGGCATCTTTTTCTGTCCTTGAACATTTTCTCTGTTCTGTAGTTGGAAATGCTTAAAATTGCAATACATTTCCCTAATGTTTAGTTGAACATTGCCCTTCCTATGTTTTAAGGCATTATCTCTAAGGTTCCTATCTAATAACTTAATAACTTGTCTGTCTTGACTCTCCCATTATAGGAGATACATTCTTTGTTGAGATTCATTTCTGTTCTTGGTACCTACATTTCCTCACTGTTAGGCTTGGTAGAGTTGGATGAGAATTAATAATTTATTCATTTAGAAGAAATTGATAGGTTTATTATTTGGCAAGTATATCTCAGAATGCCTTAGGCTCATCTCTTAATGATTCTTTCTCCTTTAGCTTATGAAAAAGGTGGTAAGGGCTCTACCCAAGTCACTTATTAGAGGTCAGGCCTGCAAAGAGAAATCAGTATGACTAAGATCTGGCTTTGTTTTCAGTTTTACTGGGCAAGGCTCTTTCCTTAAACTAAAAGCTTGATGTAGCAGCTAATGAGAAATTCCCTCTTTCTGATGTGCAAAATAGTTACACAGTTGAGAATGCAGTTTATATTCACTCAAAGATTAAAGCCCACATTCATTTATGGTGTCTCCAAGTGTATTTTGGTAATGAAATTTAGTACTTAAAAAATTTACACTGCAGCTAGTCCTAACACAATTACTATCTGACTGTGTTTATAACCCTGCCGTACCATTTATGAATAAAATAATGAAATTTCACAGAGGATTAATTTAATGTCCTCAGGAATTTTCTATATCTCTTTTTTTCTTTAGTTACCCAAAGTGGCTATGTGAAGGAGGAGGGGGAAAGACAGGGAAACTACAGTCTATCTCATTGCCGAGATTAGATCCAAAGCAGTTAAGAGACTTTCCTTTTCCAGGTTTCTCTAATGGAAAGCTTTCCCGGTGTTGGTCCTTTATTTCCACAGGTGAAGCATAGTTAATGGGATGCTGCTGCTGATTTTGAAGGTGAATATGTTAGACAGGTGCTATTAGGATCAAAGAATAATTTAAATTTAGTTGGATTAAATAGCCTAGTGTTACACTTAAGTCACTATGCAATAGACAAAAACTGCCAAAATGAGAAATACAGACCATTGGTATTCTACTCATTCTGTCTTAAAAACCAGACGTGTTTACTACTACCAGCTACTTTATGTATGGTCTGGTGGTATATGTGTGTATACATATGCAGTCGATAAAGTGAAACAAAGGCCAGAGAAGTAGGTCCTCTGAAAGAAATTGCATACAGATAAGAAAGTCTTTCCACCTAAGGTGATTGATAACCTTCTTTCCTGTCCGCTTCAGGATGCTTCCTTTAGACAATTGCAGAGCTGAATGAGGGGGGCAGAGCCCACCCACAGCAAGCTGTCACGCTGCTGCTTCTGCCCCTGTAGAAGCAGACCATTACACCCTGCTCGGCTTTACCCATCCTCCTTTTTGGCAGTTTTTAATGTTTCTCCTGCAGCCATGACACAGTCATGTACATGAGAGAATCTCTGAACACAGCTTCATTTACTATGAGCTAAAATATAAGCAGACAAACCGTATACAAGTGCTCATCTGAAATGCAGTTTTTGTTTTAACTAGGTTTCTCTGATACTGGGTTGAGTTTCATATTCTAGCCATGGAAGGAATTTTCCAGGTATATTTATTAGGCAGTTATTCCTTTGCTTTCTAGTCACTGTTTAGAATTTTTGAAGTGGCTATAATTTTTTTCTTTCTTTTTATGCACCACTACAAACTACCCTCCGTCCAGTCGACGCTTAACTGTGGCCTATGATGTGTGACCGAATCTCAGGATAAAATTATCTATTTTTGCAAGAAATACATGCATGCAGATTTTGGAGATAGTTGATATTTCCAAAGTAACAGATCTTTTTCTTTTAAAGAACTCAGGGTATTATTATTAGACCATTCATGGGGGCAAGTCTTCCTGTGACTTTTTCCTTTAATAGCAATAACCACGATTAGTACTAATATCATCACATTTTCGTGGATACCTTTTGGTTGTCAGACATTGCTCTAGATGGTGAACATATGGTATCATTTTAATCTCTGTGAAGCAGAGATTAGACCTCTTTTATACTTGGAAAACTCAGAGTCACATGCACAGTGGAAACAACCAAATTTTGGGTGTCAGATTTGAACTCACTCTGCCATTTCAGAGCTATATTATGATTATGTAAATTACAAAGGTCCATCTAGTTAAGGCTACAGTTTTTCCAGAAGGCATGTATGGATGTGAGAGTTGAACTATAAAGAAAGCTGAGCGCTGAAGAATTGATGCTTTTGAACTATGGAGTTGGAGAAGACGCTTGAGAGTCCCTTGTACTGCAAGGAGATCCAACCAGTCCATCCTAAAGGAAATCAGTCCTGAATGTTCATTGGAAGGACTGATGTTGAAGCTGAAGCTCCAATCCTTTGGTCACCTGATGAGAAGAGCTGACTCATTTGAAAAGACCCTGATACTGGGAAAGATTGAGGACATGAGGAGAAGGGGACAACAGAGGATGAGATGGTTGGATGACATCACCGACTCAATTGACATGAGTTTGAGTAAACTCTGGGAGTAGGTGATGGACAGGGAGGCCTGGTGTGCTGCAGTCCATGGGGTCAGACATGACTGAAGGACTGAATGGAACTAAACTGCTATTACCCCTACTGTCTTTTTGCCTCAGGCCACAGAGTGGGAACACAGCCCCACCTATCAGCAGAAAATTGGATTAAAGGTTTACTGAATATGACCATGCACACCAGAGCAAGACCAGTTTCCCCTACAACCAGTCCCTCCCATCAGGAAGCTTGCACTTTATCCTCATCCATCAGATGTCAGAGAGAATGAAAACCACAGTCACAGAAAACTAACCATACAGATCATGTGGATCACAGCCTTGTCTAACTCAATGAAACTATGAGCCTTGCCACGTAGGGTCACCCAAGACTGACGGGGTCATGATGGAGAGTTCTGACAAAACATGATCCACTGGAGAAGGACCTGGAGCAAACCACTTCAGCATTATTGTCTTTAGAACCCCATGAACAATATGAAAACACACACACACACACACACACACACACACTCATAAAGATCAACGATTAAGTCAATAGGGTGAACTTTAACTTCTAAATTTTTTTTCCATTGAATTTTAATAGAAGGGTCATTTGCACTGATATTCTGTATCTTCTAATTAATGAAGAAATGGATTTTGTTTGTGTTTTTACATTTCTATTTACATTCTAAACTGTCTAAAAATGTGATTTTTCTTCTTACTTTAAGCTCTCTAGAAATTATGACTAAATCTGTAGTTAATGGAGAATTTTGTTCATTTCACTCGAAATCATTCTCTGATTGAAGAAAACCTAAGCATTAACTGGATGGAGGTTGACATTAAGTCACCGTGTCTCTTGGCATCTTTCCTTTTCAAATGAAGTGCTGTTAGCTTTTTCACTGACACTTTGAAACCAAGACATTTAACTGACATTAATCCAAGACAGAGTGTGTCAGGGTTATGCACTTGGAACTTTTCAGTCTTTCCAATGAAAAGACAATATGTGTATCCAGTCTTCCAAAATGAATGCCTGCAGTGGAAGATAGCAGTCTAGATCTGTAATGTTTATTGGTTAGATCTCATTACTCTCATGTAGCCCAGGATATGAGGAATCTTTGAAACTTCCTCCAGGCAGAAGCTTATGCAATGCATGTCACTTCTATTTGCCCACAAGAACTTCCTAACCTTCAAATCTGGCAGGTCTCTGTGACATCCTGTGTCCAGAAAGCATGGGCTGTGCGTTGATCTGTCATAAAAAGCTTGCACTACCAAGGACTTTTCCCTTTTCATCTTCTGTTCTTGGACGACCATAGTAATCCGCGGAGACCATTATTTTGTGTTCAGGGTGTCTTTTATTCTGAACTCTTCAAAGTGAAACTATCATTAAACTTGAGTGACAATCATTGTGTGCCTCCAAAACCCAAGTGAGCAGAGGCGTAGTGGCTGTCTAAATGGCAAAGGGCTTGACCACTGACAGAATGCTGACCCTGGCTTCCGAACATATCCCTTGTCATGAGGACAATGACACGGGGCGGGATTTTGTGCTAGAGAGATTCAGTAGGAGAGAAGTATTCTCTAACTGTGTGGTCAGAGTCTGTCCATTCAAGAACTTTCAGCAGGCCCCATGGCCCTGAGCCTGTCACTCTCTGGGAATGCTCCTTCCAGGGACACAATAGCCCACAGTCACGAGCACATTTTTAACAGCTATGACTTGAAAGGAGAGATGTGTGGTTTCACACTAAAGTTTTCCAATTGGAGTTAAATTCTGGAAAGGTTTGGGGGTCAAGGACATAGCTCATTCCACATCCTACAGACAGATACAGAAGACTTAATTAGAATAGACTTTACTAGAAGCATGATTCACCCTAGTTTGAAGTGTCTCAAAGGGAAGTGTTTACAATTCCTCATGGAGGCCCAAACACACCGTCAGTTAGAAGTTGCTATCCTCCTGTTTCCTTGAAATTTAAACAAAATATTTTTCCTTCCCTTTTTGAGCTTTTCTCCTCCTGTTGTCTCCTAATACAGTGCTTCGGCTCTTCCATGATCATTTCCATGTAGCTGTGGCCTGGAAGTGGATATCTAAATAATTTCTGAGGAGTTAGCCAAGTACTTCCCCTTTCTTGTTAGAGGCCCTGAAGATTATCTCAGATCCTCTGGAATGTCAGCCACTTATATCATGTACAAATTAAGTACACATTTTTGAGGTAAAAATATAAGGCCGATAAAGCTATATCTAAAGAACTCTTCCTGGCCCTCTTTCTTTTGTAATCAATTCTCTATTCCCCGATTAAAATTTGAGATACTGGAAGCACCAAGGTCTTCTGCCACTCGCATCGGTAATGATCTGCTTTCCTTTGCCATAAAATAAAAGACAGGGTCTTACCTCGGTGTTCTTTCATTTGCTATTTAAGGAATGCTTTGCTTCAATGACGTTGACAGCGCATTTTCCATTCTGTTCAGCCTTTCCTACTCAAGAGAGCTTGGGTTTTCTTCCTTAGAAGGCCCATTCTGTTACAGACACACCACACGAAATCATCAGCAAAGTGGGCTTGGATGATGAACGCATGCCTGTGGTGCTCATGCAAATGCCCTTCAATCCAATAAATTAATTTAAAACCATGAATTAAATCATTAGCTGTCTAGAGCAGACAGCACACCTCTTCTCTCCCCCATCTCTCTCTGTTTCTCTCTCTTCCACTGTGCCTAGTGCAGTATTATCTACTTTGTGATTCCACTGAGAAAAGGGCGCTGGCATACTTTGAAGACATAGTAATATCATAATAATAGAACTTCTCATTCTCTCTTCTAGTTTCCTAATCTAAGCTCTATCTTTCTATCAGTCATTCTTACAGTTCCCTTTAGATCCCTCCATTTCAATTATATTCTTCCTGTAAAAAAATGAGCAAACCAATGTCAATTTTCATGCATTTCCATGGTTTTATTTACTATATGTGCAGGTGACAGTCGGCTCATTCCATCAGTCACGGAGGTAAATTCCCATGAGTCCCCAAGATGCCTCAATTTATTATCCCTGGACTATTTCCTTTGAGAGATTTATCACAGACAGGGTGTTTCAAAGAAACCTAACAATCCTTGCATTGAGGTTCACTCAATCATTCAGACAGTCTAAAGGAATCACATTTGTGAAGACTCTTGATGCATAAAATAATGCAAAGAGAAGAACAGAGCTCACACTGAACTTGCATTAGTGGGAAAGCCATGAATTGTAGTGATTAAAAATACAGACTTTGGATTCAGTCAGTCTGGGTTCAAACCACAGCCCACCAATTACTGGCTATGTGATAGGAACCAGTTCTTGAATCCCAGTTTCCTCATATGTGTAAAGAAGGAAGAATACTACTTCCCAGGACTTCTGAGAAAATCCAGGATGATGGTTGTAAAATACGAAATCTGGCAAGGTGTCTGGAATATGTTGCATTTCCCCCAAGACTGTAACTAGAGTTGTTCTTAGAAGCTCCAGAATGCTTAATCTCATTGTGAGAAGGCTTGTCATTTCCATTCCAGAGATTCTTTTAGTTAAATCACATCTTCCAAACTAGACATATTATCAGACATGAGCTGTTTTGTATGGCCACCTGTATAGCAGGATCAAGGCACAGGGGGGCAATCTCCTCACATTATGAATTTGGTAGAAAGGTTTTTTCAATATACAGCTTGAATTATAGGCTTTGTGTTAATTCATGTAAAAGAGTAGTACTTGCTTTTAAGTTCAACTCAAAATTTCAATTTATTTCTCAGTTCTATGAAAGAGTAATATGTTTATAATATTACTCTTTGTAACAGCATTTTATTATGATTATAAAAGTATTATTTATAATTATTAATTATATAATATAAATTATAATATAACAATATTAATTAATTGCCAATATTAACAGAGTGATTACTCTGTGCCAGACACTTGATTTCCTAGCACAAATATTCCTCAATTTAGAGGACTAGTCTGTTGTGTCAGTGTGACAATAATCTCTAGGTAGGCAATAATGATCATGTTTTCTCCTTAAATGAGCCAATACTCAAATTGAGTTTTCCTTTGACTTTGGATCGGTCAACTTCTGGCAGCTGCTTGGACATCCATGTCTCACTAGGTCATTTATAACTCCCTGATTTTTTTTCTTTGCTCTGAAGGCTGCTTTTTTCAAAGATTGCTCACCAGTGTATAAAGACTTTGACTCAGTGGATTGTCGTTGTTAGATGAAGATTTCCAGGGACCAGCGGTGCTATCTGGAGGGCCACTTGCACCATGCCTAGGACATTCTTTTTTTTTTTTTTCCTTATTGGAGTATAATTGCATTACGATGCTGTGTTAGTTTCTGCTGTACAAGGAAGTGAATCAGCTCTTTGTACACACATATCCCCTCCCTCTGGGCCTCCCTCCCAGTCCCTATCTCACCCATCTGGGTCATCACAGAGCATTCTTTTCTTTAATTTATTTTTAATTGGAGGATAATTGCTTTAGCATGTTGTGTTGGTTTCTGCCATCCCACAACATGAATCAGCTGTATGTACACATGAACCCCCTCTGTCCTGAACCCCCTTCCCGCCCCTCTAGGTCAGCAGAGCAGCAGGCTGAGCTCTGCATTGCGCAGCGGCTCCCCACTCGCTGTCTGCTTTACACGCGGCACTGGAAGTGTTTCCAAGCTACTCTCTCAATCCACCCCACTGTCTCCTTCCTCTGCTGTGTCCTCAAGTCATAGATCATTATTGTCCATTCTTAATTGGTGTGATAAAAAAGCAGAGGGGCTATGAGGACAGGCAAAACTATTAACAATGAATTCTAGATCTGAAAAACTTATAAATAGGGTGCCTAAGGGACTGATAGCAGTAATTTCATCCCGGAGAGAATGCCTAAAGGTCTTTCTTCAAATTCTGATGATACAACAGATCTGGATGCCAGTGTTTTAACGGAATGCCTGAACCATCAAACCTTAACCAGAAATCATTGCCCACAATACAGGTGGCAATCTATCATGGTAAATGTCGCCACACAGAAGACCTGGAAAGCCAAAAAACCCAAAAAGATTGGATATAAAGCGTATCCAACTGGACTTTCCTCTCAAGAGGAATTACAAATTTAGATATAATTGAGTGACCTCTGCTCTTTACAAGTTCTTAGAAAGTTCTGTAGGTCTGAGTGGTATTGTTTATAGCTCTGCACGATTAAGTATCAGATCCCCTTAAAACAGAGGCAGTCTTTGCATGACAAAAATTTCCAGGTTCTAAGTGATGGTGATGTATTTCTAGCTAACATTCAAACTGATGAAATTGTAAACGAGTACCAGTGATGGAACTGGATCCATCCTTGTAGTCAGTATTAACAGAATTTAACCCTCAAGTTATTTTTTACAAATAGGAATAATCTTAAAAATAAAAGATGAATCAAAAGATAAACTGAACTTATCAACTTTCCCTTTTAGATTTAATATCTTTATTTCTATATATGATACCATAGAAATCTCCGATTACTGAGTTTTTAAAACATAACACTTAAATAAAACACTCAGCTGCTTGGGAAGTTTCTAGGATCTTTGTTTCAGCAATAAAACTTAAACCACTGGGAGAATATGAAATCTTTTTGAATGGCCCCAAATTAACATTCTAAATTTTTCTTTACTCATTTTTGCTCCCCTTCAAAATTTTTACCTAAGCCATAGTCACATGTACGTAGGACAGTTTTTCCAATGTGTCATGAGCTTCATCTATCGGTTTCTTCTGCTCAGAATGACTCACCTCCCCTTTTGGCATGAACAATGACAAATTAGTCTTCAAACTCCAAGTCAGCTACAGCAAACAGAGCTAGTTACCTCCTCCACGGTCTGTGCATAGCGACCCTGTTAGAGCATCTGTCTCATTGTCCTGGCCTCAGACCGCATCACAGACAGTGAGCAACTCTGATTTGTCTTTGTCGTTCCACAACTCAGAATGTCACTTGGGAATCAGTGGACAGTAAATGATTATTTTTCCCCTGAGTTAATCCTTCCCAAGGCTCTGTGTATACCCATGCAGGTTTCATGCACTGCATAGCTCCACAGAGCACAATTCAGGTGGACTGAGTGGGACGCCCTGCATCTGTTTTAAGTAGTAAGGAGAGCACGGATAATCCGTGGCATGACATGGCTATGTATGCAATCTATCACCATCAGATACTTTTAATAAAATACTACAAGAAGCAAGAATCTGAGTGACCAGATATATGATACTGTTGAACGTTTTGTCAAACTCACCATATTCAAAGTGTAGTCTTAGACAACTCAGGAGATAGTCTATGCGTTAATGGACTTGCCAAAGGCAGCAAGTGTTTCTTGCTTCCCTGCTTCAGCAAGTGAGCTTCTCTGATAGCTCAGTTGGTAAAGAATCCACCCGCCATGCAGGAGACCCTGGTTCAATTCCTGGGTTGGAAAGATTCTCTGGAGAAGGGAAAGGCTACCCACTCCAGTATTCTGGCCTGGAGAATTCCATGGACCATATAGTCAGTCTATGGGGTTGCAAAGAGTTGGACAAGACTGACAGACTTTCACTTTACTTCTTCAAGGCAGCAAAACCTAAAGTGGAAGAGGTGTGTCTTAAACTCATAGTTGCTGGGGCTGTATGATTTACCTTGATTTTGATCCCAGCAATTTACATTTGAATTACAACTTGCAGTTCTCTGGAAACAGTTCAGTACTTTTGGGAAAGACCATAATGTAGCTGCTGACTCACGATTTGCTAACAATGGAGGTGGAGATAATCCGATAGGATTAATTGGGTGCAGGCCATGTTGTCCCATAAGCAGTTTCCATAGATTAAATAGAATATAGTCATGAAAATAACTGGAGAGATCTCCAACTAACCTTCTTGACAAGAACTAACCAGCAGTCGTGAATGGAAAAAAAAAATCTGAAAATTGGATCATTTCCTCAGATCAATCCAGAATTGACTGTACAGATTCACTAGTAAGTAAGCTAAAAAGAGAGCTGTTTCTGTATGTCCTGGCTTTGTATTTTTTTTAAATTGAAATGTTTCTCAAAGCATTGGTAAATAAACTTCTACTGGCATGGAAAAGAAAAAGGCACTCTGTATTTTCTAGTCAAGGAGGATTAAAAGGCTGTGAAACTATATCCAATGTGCAAATGTTGTAATTACGATAAATATTTGTCCTTTCTGTTTTCACTACAAACTCAAAAATCCTAGAGTCTGTGTTTGGCACACGCAGGAGATTACAGCCATCTGCTGGGAGACAAAGCTGTCGATTATAAAACAATCTGGCTTCCCATTCCGTTCCATTAGGTTAAATGTGGCCCAACTGAGGTAAAATCTATTTATTAGTATCATTAAAATCAGAAAATTCTTGACACCCTCTGCCCTGTGATCTTATTCTCTGGATCCCAGGAGATTTGTAAATCTTGGAAACGTTTCAGTCTCCAGGTCAACTTGTCTTTACAGCCCATTTAATAAGATGAATCATCCTAAGGTTGAGCTTCCCAGGTAGTGTTAGGGGTAAAGAATCTGCCTGCAAAAGCAGGAGACATAAGAGACATGGGTTCGATCCCTGGATCAGGAAGATCCCCTGAGAGAGGAAATGGCAACCCATTCCAGTATTCTTGCCTAAAGAATCCCATGAACAGAAGAGCCCGGTGGGCTACAGTCCATAGAATCACGAAGAGTCAGATAGGACTGAAGCAACTTAGCATCCACCCTAAAGTAAGGCTTTGAGCTCTTAAACCAACTTGAACATAAAATGATGGTTTTGTCCAATTAAAACATGCTTCAGGCTAAGGAGAGACATTGTGACAAAGAGAAACAACTAAATGAAGATAGGAGGTCTTCTGCCAGCTGCAATGATGAAGACCTAAAAAGGCTTTGAGGTCAAAAGAAAAAAAAATTGCCAATAAAACATGAAAAGCAAAATGGCCAATTTAATAACAGGATTCAGCAACACTGAAGATCAGTTCACAACCTGGAGGTATTTTAATGGAAGAGGCAATGGCCCTAAGATTGTGCCCACTAAGGACCTGGTTGGCAGTGAGTTAGCCTTTGCTTTGGCCCGATTCCATATTAGAAAATTCATCCTGCTTTCTCTAATTTTCCTGCAATTTTAGTGGAAACAGTTATCTCAGGTTTTGTCTTAAGGCAGTTAAATTGCCTTTTAACAGACTGTTCAGGAACTTTCTATTCCTCAGCAGCAGTGGAGGAAGAACTGGGTTTTAAACCCACACCTATTACAGAATAAATGTTTTCCCACCTAGATCTGTGCATGGGTTGGACCTGAGACCACCTGCTAGAGGCCATTGAAAACCTAGATAAAGCCTCTGTTTATATAATACTAATTATACTGTTTAGAGAAAGTTCTTCCTCAAGGCCATTAGTGATGAGAAGAGAGTGAAACTGAGATTGAATTTTCCCAAGTGAATCTGATTCTTCACCTCAATTCAAAAACTGTAGTTTGCATTTCATCGCTGTGACCCAATCTTGGTCAATGATTTCACTGACTAACTCTTGAAATCAAGACAGAAAAACAAAAGACTTGTATAGGTGAAGAGTTCGCTGAAACCTAACTCATAAACTTGTTAATAAACTAAAAGGAATCAGTTTAAAGCAAATTGGGTAATAATTAGGGCATTTGACTCTAGCCATGAAAGCAGATGTGGGCCCCTGGTTCAGAGAGAAGATTAAGCTGGATTTCAAAGTTACCTTCCACTTTCCTGTCCTCCCCTAGGGCGACCACATACCACAGCGGCATCTGCAGTGCTTCTCTCCATCTCTCTAACCCAGCCATCAACATTTACACATCCCAGGTCTCATTCTGTCTACCAGGTTGAACGATAAAGAACATGCTCCTCTGTTCATGGAATTCTCCAAGCAAGAATTGTGGAATGGTTAGCTATTTCCTTCTCCAGGAGATCTTCCCGACACAGGGATCGAACCTGGGGCTCCTGCATTGCAGGCAGATTCTTTACCATCTGAGGAAAGAACAGTTGACTTATCCCACTGTTTAGTGCCGCATGCTCAGCTGCAGTGTTGTGATATATTTCTGGGCCATAATCAACTGTGAGCCTCATCGTCATTAATTTAACACTTATGCAGTTCAGTTCAGTCGCTCAGTCGTGTCCGACTCTTTGAGACCTCATGAATTGGCAACACTCCAGGCCTCCCTGTCCATCACCAACTCCCGGAGTTCACTCAGATTCAACATCCATCAAGTCAGTGATGTCATCCAGCCATCTCATCTTCTGTCGTCCCCTTCTCCTGCCCCCAATCCCTCCCAGCATCAAAGTCTTTTCCAATGAGTCAACTCTTCGCATGAGGTGGCCAAAGTACTAGAGTTTCAGCTTTAACATCATTCCTTCCAAAGAAATCCCAGGGTTGATCTCCTTCAGAATGGACTGGTTGGATCTCCTTGCAGTCCAAGGGACTCTCAAGAGTCTTCTCCAACACCACAGTTCAAAAGCATCAATTCTTCAGTGCTCAGCCTTCTTCACAGTCCAACTCTCACATCCATACATGACCATAGGAAAAACAATAGCCTTGACTAGACGGACCTTAGT
>SJYV01052401.1:1422734-1444450 GCA_006410875.1 Neotragus pygmaeus | reverse complement strand
CTTCAGAATGAACTGGTTGGATCTCCTTGCAGTTCAAGGGACTCTCAAGAGTCTTCTCCAACACCACAGTTCAAAAGCATCAATTCTTCGGCACTCAGCCTTCTTCACAGTCCAACTCTCACATCCATACATGACCACAGGAAAAACCATAGCCTCTACATTATGTCAAGGCAGTTCTGGCACTTAACAGAAACTTACTGCTGTCTAACATTATATTACATATGTGTTTGTTTAATGTCTGCCTTCCCAACCAGAATAAAACCTCCAAGAGGACAGGGGCCTACATACCTTATTTCCTTCGAAATACCAAGGTCTTAGAACTGGATCTAATATACAATGCACAAATTTGGCAAATGAGTTAATGGCAAGAATAATAACACCCTAACATTAGCTTAGTTGTTGAGAGGGTTAAATTTGATAATGTACTTATGCCAGAGACTGCTAATTATCTCCTAATATCAGTTCTTCCTTCTTTCTTTATTGAATCTCCAATTTTTATTTGGGCACATCCCTTCTCAGTGTAGACTTCATTTCCCACCATGCCTTTCAATTAATAATGATCATGTGACTAATTCCAGCCAATAAGGCACAAGAGAAAGTACTACTCACAACTTCTGAGAAGAGTTAGGAAAAGAAGCAGGTGGGGTCAGAGCAGAAGCTTCCCCTCCTTCTCTTTCCCTACTGTCTAAACGTGGGCATGGCTGCTGGAGCTTCAGAAGTGCTCTGGAATCCAGCTTGAAGCATGGGATAATCTTAAGGATCTGAAGAATAGAAGTCAACCAACGAAGATAGATACAAAAATCCTGGATTCTTGCTAACACAGATTGACATATCCTGACTAGACCTACTACCTCTGGTCTGCTGAGTGTGAAGGAAAAATAAACTTCTATCATTTTGAACTCATTTTTAATTTGGGGTTTTCTGTTCCTTGTAACCATACCTACTTCTAACAATTTTAACCTGCAAATTGATCAAGACCAACTTTGGATCAGAGTAAGCCTCATAGTAAGCCTCCCAGGTGTCAATATTGGTAAAGAACCTGCCTGTCAGTGCAGGAGACATAAGAGATGTTAGGTCCCATCTCTGGGTTGGGAAGATTCCCTTGAAGAAAGGCATGGCAACCCACTCCAGTATTCTTGCTGGAGAATCCCCATGAGCCTGGCGGGCTACAGTCCATAGGGTCCAAAGAGTCAGACATGACTGAAGCACCTAAGCACACATGCACCCACAAGGGTTGATATCCTTTTCATTTGCTTTTTTGTTATTCTCATTGCTTTAATTTTTTTCTATTTCTGTATCTCCTTGTCATTCATGTTGTTATTGGTATATACCATGTACTCTGTCAAGTGCTGGGGATTAGGATGAGACTGAGATAAGCTTTAATTTAAAGGACATTGTGATTTGAGAAGAGGAGAAATAAAATTACAATTCAATGTAAAATAGGTTTTAATATTTTAATAAAAAACATACCTTGGGAAGGACAGCATAAGTCTTCCAGAAAGAACAGAGGCAGCTTCATTGCAGATGGCAGAACTTGAACTGAGACTTAAATATGTATAGAAGACTATCTTGAGAACAAATGTTTAGGGAGGGCAGAGGGAAAAGCAGGAGGAATGACTACATATAAGCTCCCCTGTTAGGTGAGCAGGAATGGTTTGGATCTTACCAAAAAAAAAGAAAGGCTTTGTTGCCCCTAAGAGAAGCCAGGCTCTTTTCTTACCCAATGCATGCATGCACACTAAGTTGCTTTGGTTTTTTCCAACTCTTTACGACCCAGTGGACTGTAGCCCACGAGGCCCCTCTGTCCATGGGCTTTTTCAGGCAAGAATACTGGAATGGGTTGCCATGCCTTCCCCAGGGGAGTCTTCCTGACCCAGGGATCAAACCTGTGTCTCCTGCCTTTGAGGCAGATTCTTTACCGCTGAGCTACTAGGGAAGGCCTCCGTACCCAATACTTCACTGCAAAAGTAAGGACACTATATTTTTTAAAAAGCTATTAGCACCGAACAGTTTGATGAAATGAAGAGTTGATACCTTGGAAAGGAAGCATGTAGGGACTTCCTTGGTGGTCCAGTGTTTAAGACTTCACCTTCAAATGCAGGATGTGTGGGTTCAGTCCCTGGTCAGGGAACTAAGATCCCACTTGCCTTGCAGCCAAAAAACCAAAATGTAAAACAAAGCAATATTGTAACACATTCAATGAAGACTTTTTTTTTTTTTTTTTAAGAACAGGCTTGTCATTTAAAAAAAAGAATGTTTAGAGTCAAGATTTTCAAAGCAGGCTTGATGGCATATCATGGGCGTGGACTTGTTGAGGGAAGGAAGAGGGGATTTGCAAGAAAGACAATGTGCATGCAGAGTCACTTTAGTAGTGTCTGACTCTTTGCAACCCTGCGGACTGTAGCCCGCCAGGCTCCTCTGAACATGGGATTCTCCAGGTAAGAATACTGGAGTGGGTTGTCATGCTTTCCTCCAGGGGATCTTCCTGACTCAGGGACTGAAGCTGGGTCTCTTATGTGGTAAAGAACCTGCCTGCCTATGCAGGAGACTTACTTATGGGTTTGATCCCTGAGTCGCCTGGAGGAGGCATGGCAATCCACTCTAGTATTCTTGCCTGGAAAATCCCATGGATGGAGGAGCCTGGTAGGCTATGGTCCATGGGGTCACAAAGAATCAGATTTTACTATACTTTCCCAGGGAAACATAGCTACCAAAGGCAATGGTTTCAAAAGTAGTTTCTAAAAATTAAGCTGTAAGTACTACCTATTCTGTTCCTTACATTGACAGGCCAGAAGTTTTAAGATAATACTGACAATTTTCAGAGCAACAATTTTGCATAAATGTTGAGATCCTTACGCCACCCTAACTATATGTGCTTTGTAGCCTGGAATATCCCATAAACGGAGGAGCCTGGTAGGCTGCAGTCCATGGGGTTGCTAGGAGTCGGACACAACTGAGCGACTTCACTTGCACTTTTCACTTTCATGCACTGGAGAAGGAAATGGCAACCCACTCCAGTGTTCTGCCTAGAGAGTCCCAGGCACAGGGGAGCCTGGTGGACTGCCGTCTCTGGGGTCGCACAGAGTCGGACACAACTGACGCGACTTAGCATCAGTGGAAGTCTGAGGGGAAGGGGAGGAGCACTAAGACAGCAAAATAAGGATGGGGAGTTTGGGATTTCCTGCATAAGACATGTCTCATGCTGCGAAGTCAGTGCTTTTGCTGATTCCTAATCTGGACCCTCAGGTCCCTTTGCCGTTGTCCATTTAACCTCCTAAAACTAAACTGAACTTACAATTGCAAAATGCTCTGGACATTTTCTTAACCTGTAACACTGAATTTAGCATTTACATACAGCTTCTCTCATACTGATTCTTGATGTATATATTGATAGTCTCACATCAGCAATTATTTAAAAGGTAATTTTTAATGTCTTAACATTTACTTTTCTATGCAAACTCATCTCTGAAAACATAATGGAAACCAATCAGAAAATATTATTGGGCCTATAAAAATCTGATTTACAGATTTCAAATTTCAAGAAATAAAAACTAAACAAAGAAAAATACCCCACAAAGTTATCACTATCAGGATTGGTTTCTGGGATTGAAAAAGAAAGGGAAAAATAACATTTGCTTAGTATTAATCTATTATAATGTATTTCTTACCTTAGCTTCTCTTTGCCACATTCTAAAGCAGCAATCCTTCTATTGACTGCATAATTCCAATCTTTCTTTGGAGGAATATGCAATAGTTGGTAATTGTATGCATTCTAAAGCATCTGATTTTATGCCCCCCAAATGCATGATTTACTTTGAATGATAAATATGGCTATGAAATGGAGTGTTTCTGCCATTCACAGATCAAACGTAACTGGGGAGGAATAACTCAGATGCATCCTGATGTTTTATATTTCCAGGCACTAATATTTGCTTCACACCGTATGTTACAGTCACACAAGAATGTGAGAAAGTAGAACAGCCAAGTGGTTTTCTCCGCCAACATCTGGTCTTCTAAAGAAGCCTTGCATGTCAGAGATTCATGTTTAAATCTCCAGGTAGGTGGGGTAATAAAAACCCTTAGAGGCAACACAGGAAAGACTGGAAAGCCTTCTCCCTGTCCTCACACTGGAATCAGTGAAGACTGTGATAATCTCAGTGAAGTTAAGCAGACAGACCCTTAGTCCGCTGGACCTTCCCTGAAAAGCCACACGCAGTGTTGTTCCCAGAGTAGAAAAGAGAACCAGATGTCAGCCTTTTAAATGGTGGCCATTCTTCCAACGTTCTGACTCTTAGACGTGTTCAAGGCAGGCAGCCCTGGAGATACGACAGCCACCTAAGGAACAAAGGCAACATCCTCTTCCGGAACCTGGGCTGGCCAGTCTCCAGAGAAAAAGATCAAGACCAGTTACAGTGTCTTGTGATGGGCTAAACTGTTGGCATTAACAACACATACTGTCCAATCCTTTAACAAGGGAGACGGAGATATGCTTTCATACTCCTCTGAAGGAATAAATTAGCTATATCTGTTTTTTTCATTTCTTCACATGCTTCTTATTCTTTGAGTCAGCTACTAGCCCCGCCACTTCATATAAGCTACTCCCTAGTTCTCAAATAGCCACCATACAAGCTAAACTTTACGTACCCTTTTCTATCTTTATTTTGCTTCATCACAGCATTTGACATTGTTTGCCCCTCTCTCTTTATCGTTGTTGTTGTGTGAGATGTTTTGCTTCTCTGCTTTTCTAAATCTTTTTTGGTTGTTGTTAGCTTTGATGATTAGTTCACTTTTTCTAGACCCTCAAGTTTAGTTGTTCTCTGAACTTTTGATATTTGGTAAAGAAGGTCTTTGCCTTCTTCCTTCCATCTATATTCTCTTCCCAGATGCTCTGTTGTTCGATTGCTCAGTCGCCTCCTGCTCTTTGCGACCTCGTGGACTGCAGCATGTCAGGTTTCCCTGTCCTTCACTATCTCCTGGAGTTTGCTCAAACTCCTGTCCATTGAGTCAAGGATGCCATCGAACCATCTCATCCCCTGTCTTCCCCTTCTCTTCCTGCCGTCAATCTTTCCCAGCACCAGGGTCTTTTCCAGCGAGTCAGCTCTTTGCCAGGGCTCAGATAATGAGTCCCTATCAAATATCTAGTCCCTCATCATCTACATATGGCTTGCGCTGGTGTCTTCTTTGCCCCTCCAGGTAAATTGCCCACTTTCTTCATCCTGTGCTAGGCTCTGGGAAGTTGCTTTCTATATACTGCTTCTTTGGTCCTTTGGTTAATGGTTTGTTTTTGTCAGGAAGGATATCAGCAGGAAATTGGATCCTGGGAGGAGAAAGAGGTAAGACGCTATTATTTTTTCTAGCTTCTTACATGCCTAGTTCCGGATTGGAGTGGTCAAAGACCTTCCTGGTAGGCAACCTGCTCTGATAGTGATAGCTCTTGGAAGGTTCCAGTAACTCTTCCTCTCCCTTTACACCTCGAGCCTCAGGATAGTAGCAGCTTTCAGTTGTGCTCATTCCAGAGTACTTCCCCAACTCTTGCTGTGTTCCCGGAACCCAGCCAACAACTTTGTAAATAGTTCATTCGTTAAAGTCCTTTCAGGTGACTTCTTTCCAGGATGCCATCTACTTGCTGCCAGAAGCCTGACCCACATGCTGATACTACCCCAATCTGCATTGCAGGTCGATCTCTCTATGTTAAGATCAAGATCCATAAAACAAACTACCGTGCTTACTGAAAGGTCTATTTAAAATTTCTGTGCCATGCTGTGTTTCGTGGCATCTGACCCTTTGTGACCCCATGCACTGTGGCCCACCAGGCTCCTCTGTCCATGGGGATTCTCCAGGCAAGAGTACTGGAGTGGGTTGCCATGACCTTCTCCAGGGGATTTTCCCACCCCAGGGATCGAAAGCAAGTCTGTCGCATTGCAAGCAGATTCTTTACCATCTGAGCCACCAAGGAAGCCTCAGAATACTGGAATGGGTAGTCTGTACCTTCTGCAGTGGATCTTCCCGACCCAGGAATTGAAACAGGGTCTCCTGCATTGCAGGCAGATTCTTTACCAGCTGAGCTACCAAGGAAGCCTGTTTAAAATTTCCAGAGGTATTTATATACTAACGTGGCCAACAATGAACGTGTCAGTTCCTCCTCTTCTTTCTCTTTGTTTGCTTATTTAGCAAAGGATATTGCTATTTGAAAAACTGTTTTTCAAGCCAGAAACATGAACATCACCTTTAACTCCTTTATTTTCTTCAGTGTCCTCATCCGATTGAATACTAAATTTTACTGAGCCTGTTCTAAATATTTCTTGAACCCAGCCATTTCTACCAACCTTACGGCTTCTATGCTAGACCAGAGTACCTCCATCCTCTGTCTACTCTCCCTTACATTTTTCACAGGGAAGCCACAGTGATCTTTCTAAGAAGCAAATTTCATTATATGAAAACTCTATTAGATACCTATTGCCTTCGGATAAAATCTGGGCTTGTTAATCATGGTTGTGGGCTCAGCCACCACCTGACCCCTACTCCAGTATAACATTCATTTTGCTTTGCTGTAATTTGTTATTGAAATGTCACCTGCCTCTGTTAAAGATCCACAGGTCAAGTGTTATCAGTTGAGTAGTATCCCTCCAAGGGACTTCCCTGGTGGCTCAGCAGTAAAGAACCCACTTGCAATGCATGTGATAACACCCGAGCCACAGGAGACTTGGGTTTGATCCCTGGGTCAGGAAGAACGCTTGGAGGAGGGCATGGCAACCCACTCTAGTATTCTTGCTAGAGAATCCCATGATATGAGGAGCGTGGAGCGCTACAGTCCATAGGGTCACAAAGAGTCGGACACGATGGAAGTGACTGAGCACACACACAATATCCCTCCAGATTACACACCCAAGTTCTAATTCCAAGTATCTCACCCAGAATGCGGCCTTATTTGGAAACAGAGTGCTTGAAGATGTAACTAGTTAAGACGAGGCCTTTCCTGGAATAATTGTTGAGCGTGTGAGTTCGGTCATGTCCGACTCTTTGTGACCTCAGGAGCCCACCAGGCTCCTCTGTCCATGGAATTTTCCAGGCAAGAATATTAGAGTGGGTTGCCCTTTCCTCCTCCAGGGGATCTTCCCAACCCAGGATCAAGCATGCATCTCTTGTACCTCCTGCATTGGCAGGTGGATTCTTTACCAACCGTGCCACCTGAGATGGCATTCCTGGAAGACAGAGGGGGCTTTAATCCAGTATGACTGGAGTCCTTATATAAGGGAGAACTTGCACAGAAACACAGAGCCATGTAGAGGAGAGGTGATGAAAAAGGGCACAGGAAGAAGATGGCCATCTGCAAGCCAGGAAGAGAGGCCAGAACAAAGCTTCCCCTCGCAGCCCTCAGAAAGAAGCAGTGCTGTGGGCAGCTTGCTTCCCTAGCCTCCAGAAGTATGCAGCACCTAATTTTCCTGTTGTTCAAGCCACCCAGTTTGTTATCCTTTGTTACAGCAGCCTTAGCAGACTAATAGAGTGGGAAGCATGTCTGGCTAGTAATTCTGGCTTCCCACATCTGTGGCAGTGTCTCAAACATACACCGCAGGTTTTCTATAAATATTTGTTGAGTGATTGAATAAATTCCTATAGTTACTGTGAAGTAAAATTACATATCTGGCACATAGGTTAGACCAATTTGATGAAGCTTAGTTATGGTTCAATTCAGTTCAGTTGCTCAGTCATGTCCGACTCTTTGCAACCCCATGAGCTGCAGCACGCCAGGCCTCCCTGTCCATCACCAACTCCCAGAGTCCACCCAAACCCATATCCATCTAGTAGGTGATGCCATCCAGCCATCTCATCCTCTGGAGGCCCCTTCTCCTCCTGCCCTCAATGTTTCCCAGCATCAGGGACTTTTCAAATTAGTCAGTTCTTTGCATTAGGTCGCCAGAGTATTGGAGTTTCAGCTTCAACATCAGTCCTTCCAATGAACACCCAGGACTGATCTCCTTTAGAATGGACTGGCTGGCTCCTTGCAGTCCAAGGGACTCTCAAGAGTTTTCTCCAACACCACAGTTCAAAAGCATCAATTCTTCAGTGCTCAGCTTTCTTCACAGTCCAACTCTCACATCCATACATGACTACTGGAAAAACAAAACAAAACATATCCTTGACTAGACGGACCTTTGTTGACAAAGTAACGTCTCTGCTTTTAATATGCTGTCTAGATTGGTCATAACTTGCCTTCCAAGAAGTAAGCGTCTTTTAATTTCATGGCTGCAGTCACCATCTGCAGTGATTTTGGAGCCCCCCAAAATAAAATTTGACACTATTTCCCCATCTATTTCCCATGAAGTGATGGGACTGGATGCCATGATCTTAGTTTTCTGAANCCTTTGAAGTGAAAGTGAAAGTTGCTCAGTCCTGTCTGACCCTTTGCAGCCCCATGGCCTATACAGTCCATGGAATTCTCCAGGCCAGAATACTGGCATGGGTAGCCTTTCCCTTCTCCAGGGGATCTTCCCAACCCAGGGATTGAACCCAGGTCTCCCGCATTGTGGGAAGGTTCTTTACCAGCTGACCCACCAGGGAAGCCCAAGATACTGGAGTGGGTAGCCCATCCCTTCTCCAGTGGATCTTCCCGATCCAGGAATCAAACCGAGGTCTCCTGCATTGCAGGTGGATTCTTTACCAACTGAGCTATCAGGGAAGCCCAACCAACCCTTTAAGTGCATTCAAAGTTTATCATGCTATCCTAAGACAACTATATAACCACAGTAAAGTCCTCTACCAAAGAAAGCTTAATGATCAGAACTTTGTATTTTCTTTATTTTTAATTTGTGTGTGTGTGTATATATATATATATATATGTATTTGTGTGTGTGTATATATATGTATTTGTGTGTGTGTATGTATATATGTATTTGTGTGTTTGTGTGTGTGTATATAAATGTATTTATTTGGCTGCACAAGGTCTTGTTGAAGCACATGCAGTCTTCAGTCTTCATTGTGGTGTGCAGGATCTTTGGTTGTGGCATGTGGGATCTAGTTCCTGAACAGGGACTGGACCTGTCCCCCTGCATTGGAAGTGCTTTGCTTTATCCACTGGACCACCAGGGAAGTCCCTTGCACTTTCCTTAAGCAATAACTCTGGCCACAGCATGTGGCCAACTCTCAAGCAGAGAGGTCCTTGTACATATTCCTGACCTATATCCTGAGCTCTATCATCTCACCACTGCTGGAATTCATTTCCCAACACTCTATTGAAGTTATCGCTTTCTAGAATACTCCACGTATTGTCCTGATGATTAACAAAAACTTTCTGCCATGACGTGGGCTTCTGCCCCAGTTTCTGCCCTGCACATGGCACTTCACGCTGTACCACCCTTCCTTCAGCCAAACAGATCCCTATGCTTCTTCATGCTATTGGCCATGTGGTAAAAATTTCCCCAGTCCAAGAAATGGAAAACCAGATAACTATGAAAGCAATAAGCCCTGATTTGTTACTAGTCCAGAACTCCCTTTTTACTATCCATAGTCCCTTAGAATCCTCATTTACAAACTCTTGGAAACGTGTTGATGCCATGATGGTTGCTCTGTGGTTATTACCTTAAGTCAGTTCAGTTCAGTTGCTCAGTCGTGTCTGACTCTGTGACCCCATGAACCACAGCACACCAAGCCTCCCTGTCCATCACCGAGGCTTACTCAAACTCATGTCCGTTGAGTCGGTGATGCCATCCAACCATCTCATCCTCTGTCATCCCCTTCTCCTCCCACCTTCAATCTTTCCCAGCATCAGGGTCTTTTCCAATGAGTCAGTTCTTCGCATCAGGTGGCCAAAGTATTGGAGTTTCAGCTTTAGCATCAGTCCTTCCAAAGAACACCCAGGACTGATCTCCTTTAGAATGGACTGGTTGGATCTCCTTGCAGTCCAGGACTCTCAAGAGTCTTCTCCAACGCCACAGTTCAAAAGCATCAATTCTTCCCCACTCAGCTTTCTTTATAGTCCAACTCTCACATCCATACATGACCACTGGAAAAACCATAGCTTTGACTAGATTATATATAAGAAAATTATATAGCTTAAGTCAGAGGTGTATGATTTTACAAAAGCTTATAAGTGTTACAGAATATTTCTTCCATCATCAAAATATTTTATAATCCTCCTATTAGCTCATTCTCCTATCACTGTAGCAATCAGAGGACTGATCAGTACCACTGCTCCCTAGGAAACAAATTCGGAGGTAACTGTCCTGAAAAAAAAAAAAATCATCTGCAGTGTCAGTCCTTGCTGCAGGTAGAAATTTGTTTTTGATTGTTTGCTACCTTGCAAATAAATGATTCCAAGAAAGTCATCTAATTCAGTCATTCATCTCAGAGAAACTGCTGAGAGTTTAAGAGGCAGGTGAAGGAGAGTGGGATAAGAGTGGGAAAGGAATTTGACTAGTTTAAAATTTCTTGTGCCTCTGAAACTCCGGACTCCTTGGACAGACTTCACACCTTTGTCATGGTAAACTTCTCAGCTCCTCACTATTCAGCTGGTGTTTTCAGGTCCAGATATCCTTGAAGCAATCATTAAAGCAAGCATCTAATCAGCATGAAATAAAATAATTGCATCTAAAAATCCTTAGATATTCTTAATTCTGAAAACTTGGAGCTTCATGTCGATGTATGGCAAAGCTAATAGAGTATTGTAAAGTAAAATAAAGAAAAAAAAAAAAGGAAAAATAAAATACATGCAAAAGTAATTTGCTTTTGAGTTTTGATATGAATTGAGACTCTTGCACTGATACAAATTATTAACAAAAAGATCTCAGTATCAATAAGATATAGGATTATAATTTTTTAAAAGATAAACCTTCAGGTTATTTAACCTTTCTAACCAACAGATCTGGACAATTATCTCTAAAAGAAAGGGCATTATTAATAATTATGACATTTAGAAGAATTTGGAAAAGAAGGGAAACAGTTTCTAGTGGACCAAATTCTTCAAAATACAGGTAAACTTGATATAGCAAAAAACATTATGAACTCAATTGTTTTTTTTTTTAATAAATAAGTAAAGATAATTCAGTGTTTACCTTTTAATAAAATATTGATGGTCAGGCTGACAAAATGCACCATAAATAAATTGCCTGTAGAGATGAAAGATCATGCCTTTCCATGTTCTTTTTTCAGACACTGGAATAATTATACAATAGTGTATAAATCAATAATATGCATCTGCCTTAGTAGAACATCAAGCCCCAAAGCCTGCTTTTGATTTGGTTGGTCAACATTTTTCTCAATTCTCAAGAAGAAAGTGTAAGATACAGAAACAGCTTTCTCTCTGACATGCTTACTTCCAAAGTAATGTCTGCACAGAGCCTCCAGGGAAGCTTGGGAATTGGAACTCTTTTTCCATTAGCAAAGGAAAATCGAAGAGAATTTTCAGTAGTGGCTCAATTAATCCAAGTACAGCAGCAAACACATTCTAGTAGCTGGAGTAAGAAATAGAGGATCTCGGAAATACATTTCCAGGCCCCAAACTTGAAAACTGAGCAGGCTCGGGCAATTCCACTTGCCTCACCTGTCCTTCAGGTCTCCCCACTGTAAAAATAAATAAACATGTGAGATATAATTTAGTTCCATCACGTGGCAAGGGTTTAAAATACTTACCTACCAACACCATTCATGGACCCAAGCAAAGAGAGGGCCTCGAGACTGACAAGGCTATTACTTGCTGGTTACATCCTACATTAAGCTTGTACTCCTCAGGTCTTTCATGATTTCAAGAAGATTTTCATGTATCAGTCTTTATAGCCAGCTAGTTCTGCTCTTCTGGATGGGGAAATTTTCGTCAGTGTAGATGAGACAGTTTTTTTTTTTTTTTTAAATTGGAGGCTAATTACTTTACAATATTGTAGTGGTTTTGGATAGAATCAGTTTCAGTTCTAAGTTCCCTTGAGAGGCACTCACATCTCCAGGGTTCACGTAGGCGGATTGCAAGGAAGTCTTTTGAGTAAGGATCCTTGGGCCATGTGCATGCATTTTAGCCTCTAGCTGGGATTCCACTGAGTCAATAGCTTGTTAACATTGTTTTAAGAAACATACTCTTGAATGGCGAAGCTCCAAATAACATCTAAATGATCCTTTGTGAGGCATGAGGGAGAGTGTCGCTGTCTCTGCCGATCCCTCACAGGTCAAGGCCAGCCCTGACAAAGTCCTGGGTGAAGCTCTCACCTTAGAGCAGCGCCATCCCAGCGACAATGGAAACGCCAAGCCCCAGGGCAGACGCTGCTCTTTATGACAGCAAATTTCTCTTGCTTCCCCTTAACTGATGAAACAATACCTGTCTCTTCTTTTTTCAATCAAAATGCAGGTTAAATTTCATCATGCATCATGGGTGCTTTGAAAGCACAACCGAGTTCTCAGAAAGCTCAGTGGGTAACATCCTCTGGTTTATTTCTGTGTGGAAAGCCATGCTGCGTTGCTGGTCTTGACTCTGTGCACGCTCTTTCCTCTGTTTGCGATGCCTTTCTCCGTTTTCACTTGAATAAAGCCCAATCCTAAAGAAGAAAAGCCTTCTTTCAAAACTTGCCACCTCCCAGATGGGTTGAGCGTCCATGTCTGGGTACCCAGGCCCTGCTGTCACTCCTATCTCATAGCACTTCCCCCATGTGAATATAATGCTGGTTCACTCTTTCGGTAGCTAGACTGTGACCTCCCTGAGGCAGAGGACAGATGGCATCAGCTTGGTTTCCATAAGGTCTTTAGACTCAGTGCTTAGCAGAGAGATGTACTAAAATGTTTGTTGAATTAATGTACTTAGCGCTGTCCAGTAATACATGATCTCGGGAAATAACCTAATTTAGATTTACATATCCTGCGTAATTAGTTCAGCATTTTAGTCATGCACTCTAGCCTGAAGATTTATCTTTAAACTTTTACTTTTCTGGAGTTGACCTCTGACTCAAATATGCTTTCTTGTAGCCGTACATTGTTCACATTCATCTTCTTTATTAGACGTTGAAAAAAGAGACTGAGCCCAAGTGCCTGTGGCTAGAAGGCACAACAATAAATACTTTTGAATAAACAATCAAATATGAAAAGATGACTGATGATGCCCATGGCTAGGCAGAGGGCATGGCTATGGACGGACTCAATAGCTATGCAATTAATCAAATAGTGGTGATAACTGAGTTAAGAAAGGCAGAATAAGGTTGGAGCTGGAATAAGGAGAGTAGGAAGCTAATAATGATCCACAGACTAAATAATACTAGTCACATTCAGGGTTAAAAAAAATTATCCCTTATATAAAAATAGGGCATGTGGCCCTCCAGTACAGAAGGGTTAACACTTTGTTTATTGCTAAAAGAAGTTTTTGTTCGGCTGAGAATTAGAAAAAACAAACAAACAATCTTGAGCTTTCCCAAGGCAGGGAATGGAAGAGAGCCAGTCTAAAGAGCAGATTTGCAATAGGTAGCTTTCAAAAGACAAGGGTGTGCTGCTCAGACATAGGGCAAAAGAGAATGAATGGAGATGTGATCAATTCCATCCATGGAGAGCTTCCTGAGAATCATGGAGAAGTGAGGAAACAGGTGTTTTCATTTCCAAGCAAGTTAGCTTCTTTTTCAAATCTGGCCCATTGCCTGATAGGATAGAGAATCTCCTTAGAGGCCCAAATCACTCAGCCCAGATGCTTTGACAATTCTGGCATACCTCTCCATTTCATCAAAGCTCCAAGACATCAGAGCATTTGTGTTGCATCAACTGAAGACCAGCCCCTGTCTCCTGAGGCTTATGTGGTCTTAGGATGCACAAACGCTTGGAAACACAGGAGAATTATCAGCCAAGGTGGCCCACAATGCAGCCAACCATGATTACCAGCAGAGCCCTCCTAATACCAGTACATGTTTCATTAAGGAAAATTAAAAAGCCATTCAACTGTGAAAGCCATTTCCCATTGGATTGTTGCCAGCCCCAAATTGCAGTTACGCAGACCCAAGTGAGCAGCAACACATTCACATATACACCCTTCAGATAAAGCTCAGGAACCATACGATTTAGCTTTGAATCCCAGCTAGAAATGTTTTTCTTTCTTCCCCTTCTTCATGTTGGCCAACAGGTATAACAAGCTGACTGAGTCTGCAATCAGCTCCATCAGAAAGTGAGAATAAAAGAGGAAAAGGCAGAAAGATTTTCTGCCATCTAACTGACAGAGCATCCCCAGGGAAATTTGCAGAGGAGGAAAACATTGTTGAGAATTACTACAATATACTACCTTTCATCAAAGGTGCTTACTGTGATTGAAACATATTAATAAGCTTCCTTCTCAAATTCCAGAATCAAGATTGTAAAGTATTTACCATTAGAATAGGTTTGTAGAAGACCATGCATCTCCTATCCAGACCAGTACTAACCCAATTCCTCGTACGTGGGAAAATTGTATCACTTTTTTTTTCCCCTACAGCCTATAAGCCAGAGAGAAAATTCAGAATTGTCTTATGTCCACATCTCTGCTCTCTAAAATTTGAGATATGTAGAAAGCCTCTTGTAGGGGGAACTTCAAAGGCATGCAATGGAACAAAGAAGGAGCTTGGAAACTGAGGAGCGATTCAGTAGGAATTGCTCATGGCCATTTTACCAAATGGATTCAAGCAGTGTACTGTATTATCCCTAATGAGGAGATTAATTAATATCATTCATGCTTAATAGGTATTTAAGAACACTGCAAGACTTCAGGAAGTCAAAATCATTTGTTTTCCTTTCTCCTGTCTTAAAAGTCATCTCTAAATGGATGGTTTCCTTGTGTCTGCCTCAAGTTCAATCTCAGTATTTTCGTGTTGGCATTTCCTGTTGACATGTTTCCTAAGCTCTCTGCTGGATTCTGAAGAGGTTTGACAGAAGAGACAGTCCTCATCTCCGTGAGCTCCTCTGGATGGTTTGTGAGCATCGCTGCACCATTGCACACACACGCCTTTGTCCTGTCACGAGCCCCCACTGGGAACCTGCTCTTATCAGCCCTGACCTGGCCTCACCTGAGACCCCTCATCTATCAAAAAGGACGTGAACATTTCCTGATGGAGAAAAGGGGTGAGATTTGGTATTAACATCTCTTTCTAATTTCCTTTAATGTGACCCAGGCCAAAAACTCTTTTCAGTTATTTTTTGTTTCTGCAGCATTCAGCTTGTAGACCTCCTGCTACTTGGTTTGCCAAACTATACCTCTGACTACCCAGAGCGCAGATCCTGGTGCTAGACAGCCTGGATTGAATTTAGCTCTACTCATAACTAGCTTTGTGCCTTGGGTAAGCTGTTTATTCTCTCTCTGCCTCAGTCTTCCCACCCATAAAAGGGGGTTAATAAACTTTTTATTTCATGAGATTTATTGTTAAGAATGAAACTTACTGGATATTCCACAGACTCTGTTTTCCTTTTGTCATAGGCTCAAATGTTTGCCTCATTGCATACCTCGTCCCTAAAGGTATTTGAACTGACATTTAAATATGTTCAGGGTCCTTGTTGCCCACCATAAACCTAAGTCTGAAATACAGCTTCCTAAGGGCACTAATGGTAAAGAACTCACCTGCCAATGCAGGAGATACAAGAGATGCAGGCTCCATCCCTGGGTTGGGAAGATCCCCTGGAGGAGGGCCTGGCAACCCACTCCAGTATTCTTGCCTGGAGAGTCCCATGGACAGAAGAATCTGGTGGCTACAGTCCATACTGTTGAAAAGATCACAACACAACGGAAGTGACATAGCATGCGTGCATGCATGAAGTGAGTACAAAGTCATAGAAGACCAGGATTAAATAGACAATCAGTAGAAATATTTCTTGAAACTAGACATTCTTCTCTCCAAGTTCATTTTGAGAGCTTTGGTAAACCATCAGGTGAAATTGTACTGGCCTCTGTGCCTAGCAAGAGAGGTAGTAAAAACAGAGCTGGTCCTAGGGGAACTGGAAATTCAACTACTCCAGTGAAGTGTGGTATGACATGCTGATTTGATGGCCATAAAGACTAGTTGATTCTAAGCAGATTTTATTTTGGACTGTATGAATATTCTGAGTTCAAGTTGGGAGAGCCAGTATAAGCTGCAGTTGGCCAGTAAGTGTCATGGTCTCGGCCGTGTTCACCGGAAAGAAGGAAGGAAAACACAGCGTTCCCTCCTAGACAAATATGGGGAGGTCCAGTGTTGCATAAATATCGGTCTAGCTTCAGGTATGACCTAAATCAAATTCCTTATGATTATACAGTGGAAGTGAGGAATAGATTTAAGGGACTAGATCTGATAGATAGAGTGCCTGATGAACTGTGGACTGAGGTTCATGACATTGTACAGGAGACAGGGATCAAGACCATCCCCATGGAAAAGAAATGCAAAAAAGCAAAATGGCTGTCTAGGGAGGCCTTACAAATAGCTGTGNCAAATCTTCTGGCACTTAGCTTTGTCAACATGCCTTTTCCCATGGTAAGATGCAGCAAGATGCCCACCTCCTTCTGGAAACATCACCTTTGCAGTCACCCTAGCATCTGCCAGCACATATGCACAGATATCATGAAAACATGCATAACAAGGTCAACAAGGACAAACAGTCTTTTAGAAATCCCTAGTGGTGGCAGCTGTTTGTGGATGGATTCCTAGTGGATGGCATCACCCACTCAGTGCACATGAGTCTGAGTAAACTCCGGGAGTTGGTGATGGACAGGAGGCCTGGCGTGCTGCGGTCCATGGGGTTGCAAAGAGTTGGACAGGACTGAGTGACTGAACTGAACTGACCCAAACACACTTATTTTAGTTCTTGTTGACATAGCCATCACATATTACTATGAAGAAACAAACAGCAAGACCTCTAAAAACATTTCACTTAATGACTGGAAACATCTATCTTCAGGACAATAATAGAATGTGCGTGTATGCATAGATGACAGTCACTCAGTCATGTCCGACTCTTTGCACCCCCAGAGACTGTATAGCCTGATAGGCTCCTCTGTCCATGGAATTCTTCAGGCAAGAATACTGAAGTGGGTTGCCATTCCCTTCTCCAGGGGATCTTCCTGACTCAGGGGTCAAGACCCAAGTCTCTTGCATTGCACACAGATTTTTTACTGTTTGAGCCACCAGGAAAGCCCAATAATAGAAGAGACGTCTTCAAATGTACAGACTCATTTATAAATTGATGATGGTTGCAGAGTGTCTCTTCAGTGTTTCTGCTTTTCACGGGTTTGAGTTTTGCTACCCTTCATAGGCCTAGCATTAGATCTTTCTCCCCCTTTAATGTTTGCTATTTTGCAAGCCAAAATTATTTCATTTCAAACACATGTAAATCTTCTTGCAAGTAATTAATTTAAAAAAAAACATTAAATAATTAAGTGTCTAACAGTTTATCTTGATGGTCTGCCATGGAGCAGCCCACTGTTTCTGTTTTGCCCTTTCTGCTCCATTGTCCCTTTTCCACCCCATTCTTCCAGAAGTTGCCATTTATCAAGAAGTATTACCTAGAAATCTGTCAGCCTATGTTTGATCCATATGTTTATATATTGAAAAAATAGAAATGATTTTGAAATTGCTTCATCATTGAAGCTGAAGAACTGATGCCTTTGAACTGTGGTTCTGGACAAGACTCTTGAGAGTCCTTTGGACAGCAAGGAGATCAAACCAGTCAGTCCTACAGGGAATCAACCCTGAATATTCATTGGAAGGACTGATGCTGAAGCTCCAATACTTTGGTCACTTGATGCAAAGAGCCAGCTCATTGGAAAGCCCCTGATGCTGGGAAAGATTGAAGGCAAAGGAGAGGATGACAGCAGAGGATGAGACGGCTGGATGGCACCACCCACTCAGTGAACATGAGTTTGCACAGAATCTGGGAAATAGTGAAGGACAGGGAAGCCTGGTGTGCTGCAGTCCATGGGGTCGCAAAGAATTGGACTCAACTGAGCAACTGCAAAACAGCAACAAAGCAGAACAATATGAGAGCTCAAACAAGGATGAGAGACATTCGAATTCCAATCAGCAGAAGTGGGGCACACAGTAATAGGGTAAAACTAGAGTGTCTGCCTGCAATATGGAAGACCTGGGTTCCTTCCCTGGGTTGGGAAGCTCTCCTGGAGATGGAAGTGGCAACCCACTCCAGTATTCCTGCCTGGAGAATCCCAGGGACAGAGGAGCCTGGTAGGCTACAGTCCCTGGGGTCGCAAAGTGTCAGACACGACTGAGCCACTTCACTTCATACTACAGTAACGACTTTCCTGATGGCTCAGCGGTCAGATATCCGCTGGCAATGAAGGAGACACAAGAGATCGGGTTTTGATCCCTGGGTTGGGAAGATCCCCTGGAGGAGGAAATGGCAACCCCCTCCAGTAATTCTTGCCTGGGAAATCCCATGGACAGAGGAAGCTGGCAGTCTACTGTCCATGGAGTTGCAAAAGTATCGGACAGGAGTTAGAGATGAAACAGAAATAACAACCTGTAAGTTACTTTTGATGGAAAAGGAATTGGCAACCCACTCCAGTGTTCTTGCCTGGAGAATCCTGTGGATGGCGGAGCCTGGTGGGCTGCTGTCTGTGGGGTCATACAGATTCGGACACAACTGACGCGACTTAGCAGCAGCAGCAGATAACTTCTGAAGCCTTCCAAACCATTCTCCAACACTCTTTGTAGGAAGACACACACAAAAGATCCCAAATAACACTAAATTTATAGTGTCTAACATTAAAACATAAAATTATTAGCTATAATATAAAATGAAGTAAAATGTGACCAAAAACCAAATGAAAAATCAGTCAATAGAAACAGATCCAAAAATGACAGAAATAAAAAAAAGTATGAGAAGGGGGCTGTAAAACTGCTATTATGAATATGCTAACTCTGTCTGAGTTGAAGAAGATGAATATAATATGAAGGGAAAGGAAGATGTCAGAAAGTTCCAAGAGGAAATTGTCAAGACAAAAAAATACAGTGTCTGAAGTGAAAAATTCAGTGGATGGGATTACCAGCAGATTAGATTACTGCATTAGTAAAACTTAGTGAGCCTGAAGACACTGCCACAGAAGCAACCCAAACGGAAACACAGAAAGAAAAGACTAATAGATGGAGTCTTTGTGAGCAATCAGTTCAGTTCAGTCGCTCAGTCATGTCCGACTCTTTGCGACCCCATGAATTGCAGCACGCCAGGCCTCCCTGTTCATCACCATCTCTCGGAGTTCATTCAGACTCATGTCCATCGAGTCCGTGATGCCATCCAGCCATCTCATCCTCGGTCGTCCCCTTCTCCTCCTGCCCCTAATCCCTCCCAGCATCAGAGTCTTTTCCAGTGAGTAGCAATAGGCCAGTACAAAGTGGTCTGTGCATGTGTATGTGGTAGTCGCTCAGTCTTATCCAACTCTTTGCGACCCCATGGACTATAGCCCACCAGACTCTTGTCCGTGGAATTCCCCAGGCAAGAATACTGGAGTGGGTTGTCATTTCCTTCTCCAGGGGATCTTCCCGACTCAGGGATCAAACCTGGGTCTCGTGCATTGTAGGCAGATTCTGTATCATCTGAGCCACCAGGGAAGCCCCATCAAGTGGTCTAGCATGTGTGTTTATGGCATCACAAGAGGACAGGAAAACTATGAGAGGGTTATGAAGAAATAATGCCTCCAAATTTAGTAAATCTACAGATAAAAGCTGTTCAGTGAAACCCAAACAGGAAATAACCACATAAGCACTAATACAGATGCCTGCATGCACACACACACACTCACACTCACACACTCACACACACACATGCACACACACACACACGATGCATAAAATGAGACCAAAGAATATCATAAATTCCCAAAAACCATGATAAGGAAATTTTAAGTCTGCCAGAGGAAAAAAGACATGGTACCTAGAGAGGAATGAAGAAAAGAATTACTACAGACATCTCAAAAGAAATGAGACAAGCCAAAGCAAAATGAAAAACGACCTTCAGACTAGTGGAAAAACCTATCAAATTGGCATTCTGAAAGCTGCAATAACATCTTTAAGCATGAAGGCATGCTAAAGACATATTCAGACAAACAAAAGCTGAGATAACTTGTTGCCAGCCAACCTGGATGTTAAGATATGATGTGAAAGTTTGTCAGGTTGAAGGAAAAATGATTTCAGATGGGATTTGGGATCTTAGGGGAAAAAAAACCTGAATAAAAGGTATGGTAAATTACAAACATATGAAAAGTATCAAAGGCTTGTAAATCTCATGTTCAGCTTTCTTTAAAAGCTATTGATTTTTTTAACAGCAAAAATGATCATGAAAGGTATCCTCTATAATACATAAAATTAAAATGTTTTACAACAATAGTATAAGTTGTAGAGGGAAAAGGAAATGGAAATATGCTGCTGCTTTTTTGTAATTGTTATGGAGTAGAGTTGATTTACAGTGTTGTGTTAGCTTCATGTGTACAGCAAAGTGAATCATTTATACGTATGTATGTGTAGCACTCTCTTTGGGATTCTTTTCCCATATAGGCCATTACAGAGTATTGAGTTGAGTTCCCTATGTTATACAGCAGGTTCTTGTCAGTTATCTGCTTCCCATAGTAGTGTTTATATGTCAATCCCTATCTCCCGGGTTATCCCCCCACATTCCCCGGTAACCGTAGGTTTGCTTTCTACCTCTGTCTCTACTTTCATTTTGTATAAAGTTCATTTGTACCCATTTTTTAGATGCCACATATAAGTGATATCATTTGGTGTTTGTCTTTCTGTGTCTGACTTACTTCACTCAAGGTTTTCTCTTTTTTAATATTTGTTTGTGTATTTGGCAGCACTCAGGACCTTTGATCTTTGCTGTAGCAGGCCAGATCTAGTCACCTGGGCAGGGATCAAACCCGGGCTCCTTGCCTTGGGAGCATCAGATCTTAACCACGGGACCACCAGTTAAGAAGCCTACCAGAAGCCCCTCAGGGTTCTTATGTTGTAGTGAAATGGTGTCTGAAAGTCAACTGTAGCAAATTAAAGATGCATGTTGTAGATGCTGGAGCAGTTACTAAAAACAAGCACACAAAGACAAACAAAAAGACTGATATATGTGACAAAGAACAAACACTCTCAGTCTTTCTGTGGCATGAATTTGTCCTCTGCTTTTGTAACAAAATCTCCTGTGGGCTAAGTCACAGAGTGATGAGAAGTGAGACAAGCAATGGCTTTTAGATCAAAAACCTAAACAATATTTTAGACACTAAAGCGTTTAGAACCGTTGGGATCAGCCTAATGAAGTAAGTGAAATTTGTCTCTCAAATTCATTATTACTTGGAGAAGGGAATGGCAACCCACTCCAGTATTCTTGCCTGGAGAATCCCATGGACAGAGGAGCCTGACGGGCTACAGTCCATAGGGTAGCAAACAGTCAGACTTGACTGAAGTGACTTAGCACCCATGCATACATACACTTATGGAGAGCAAGCAGAAGTCTAAATGAACCATTAGGGAAGTTCTTTCCCCTGTTACAGAGATTACACGCGCCACAGTGAAATTGCTGGAGGAAGACACAGAAAGACAGCTGGCACTGGGAAATCACGTATACTACTCAGAGAGCTAGAGGTCAGCCATCCGAGGAGCTCGTGAGCAAATGAAGCTTCTATAGTCAGATCAACTATGGGTGCCATCCAACAGTTTTTCCAGGTCTTCTCTTTCTGGCCCTTCCCCTGTCTGCTGAGAGCTAGGCATGATCAAGTTACTTGCATTGGCCAAAAAAAAAAAAAAAAAAGCGAAAGGAAATGCTGTGTGTCATAT